>QXTE01000185.1:658747-775168 GCA_003942145.1 Platysternon megacephalum | reverse complement strand
GCCCCTCTGAGCCGGACACCCCCCTGACCCCATCCCCCCACAGCCCTGACCCCTAGCTCCAAGCCCAGCCCCTCTGAGCCAGACAACCCCTGACCCAGAGCCCAGCTCCCCACCCAGCCCTGGGCAACAGCAGTGCCACCCCCAGGCAGTGACAGCCCATTGGCACCAACCATCACCATCACCCAGCGACAGCCCATTATGTAACTGCAAATGTTTACATACCATTAAAACATTTAATGTTTTTAAATAATGTATTTCGTGTATTTTCAAATTATTAAAAATTAATTTTTGAATGTATTTCACTGGTTATTTTTTACATTTCCAAATACATGTTACTATAGTATTGCAACTTTTTTTATGGAAGGGGCCCCCGAAATTGCTTTGACCCAGGCCCCCTGAATCATCTGGGCAGCCCTGCATACCAAAGGTCCATCCAGCCCAGTATCCTGTCTATCAACAGTGGCCAATGCCAGGTGCCCCAGAGGGAGTGAACCTAACAGGTAATGATCAAGTGATCTCTCTCCTGCTGTCCATCACCACTCTCTGATAAACAGAGGCTAGAGATACCATTCCTTACCCATCCTGGCTAACAGCCATGAATGGACTTAACCTCCATGAATTTATCCAGTTCTCTTTTAAACCCTGTTATAATCCTAGCCTTCACAACCTCCTCAGGCAAGATGTTCCACAAGTTGACTGTGCGCTGTGTGAAGAACTTCCTTTTATTTGTTTTAAACCTGCTGCCCATTAATTTCATTTGGTGGCCCCTAGTTCTTATCTTATGGGAACAAGTAAAGAACTTTTCCTTATTCACTTTCTCCACATCACTCATGATTTTATATACCTCTATCATATCCCCCCTTAGTCTCCTCTTTTCCAAACTGAAAAGTCCTAGCCTCTTTAATCTCGCCTCATACGGGACCTGTTCCAAACCCCTAATCATTTTAGTTGCCCTTCTCTGAACCTTTTCTGATGCCAGTATATCTTTTTTGAGATAAGGAGACCACATCTGTATGCAGTATTCAAGATGTGGGTGTACCATGGATTTATATAAGGGCAATAAGATATTCTCCGTCTTATTCTCTATCCCCTTTTTAATGATTCCTAACATCCTGTTTGCTTTTTTGACTGCCGCTGCACACTGCGTGGACATCTTCAGAGAACTATCCACAATGACTCCAAGATCTTTATCCTGATTAGTTGTAGCTAAATTAGCCTTCATCATATTGTATGTATAGTTGGGGTTATTTTTCCCAATGTGCATTACTTTACATTTATCCACATTAAATTTCATTGCCATTTTGTTGCCCAATCGCTTAGTTTTGTGAGATCTTTTTGAAGTTCTTCAGTCTGCTTTGGTCTTAACTATCTTGAGCAGCTTAGTATCATCTGCAAACTTTGCCACCTCACTTTTTACCCCTTTCTCCAGATCATTTATAAATAAGTTGAATAGGATTGGTCCTAGGACTGACCCTTGGGGAACACCAGTAGTTACTGCTCTCCATTCTGAAAATTTACCATTTATTCCTACCCTTTGTTCCCTGTCTTTTAACCAGTTCTCAATCTATGAAAGGATCTTCCCTCTTATCCAATGACAACTTAATTTACGTAAGAGCCTTTGGTGAGGGACCTTGTCAAAGGCTTTCTGGAAATCTAAGTACACTATGTCCACTGGATCCCCCTTGTCCACATGTTTGTTGACCCCTTCAAAGAACTCTAATAGATTAGTAAGACATGATTTCCCTTTACAGAAACCATGTTGACTTTTGCCCAACAATTTATGTTCTTCTATGTGTCTGACAATTTTATTCTTTACGATTGTTTCAACTAATTTGCCCGGTACTGATGTTAGACTTACCGGTCTGTAATTGCCGGGATCACCTCTAGAGCCCTTTTTAAATATTGGCATTACATTAGCTATTTTCCAGTCATTGGGTACAGAACCGATTTAAAGGACAGGTTACAAACCATAGTTAGTAGTTCCGCAATTTCACATTTGAGTTCTTTCAGAACTCTTGGGTGAATGCCATCTGGTCCCGGTGACTTGTTACTGTTAAGTTTATCAATTAATTCCAAAACCTCCTCTAGTGACACCTCAATCTGTGACAATTCCTCAGATTTGTCATCTACAAAAGCCGGCTCAGGTTTGGGAATCTTCCTAACATCCTCAGCCATGAAGACTGAAGCAAAGAATTAATTTAGTTTCTCTGCAATGACTTTATCGTCTTTAAGTGCTCCTTTTGTATCTCGATCGTCCAGGGGCCCCACTGGTTGTTTAGCAGGCTTCCTGCTTCTGATGTACTTAAAAACATTTTGTTATTACCTTTTGAGTTTTTGGCTAGCTGTTCTTCAAACTCCTTTTTGGCTTTTCTTATTACGTTTTTACTCTTAATTTGGCAGTGTTTATGCTCCTTTCTATTTACCTCACTAGGATTTGACTTCCACTTTATAAAAGATGCCTTTTTATCTCCCACTGCTTCTTTTACATGGTTGTTAAGCCACGGTGGCTCTTTTTTAGTTCTTTTACTGTGTTTTTTAATTTGGGGTATACATTTAAGTTGGGCCTCTATTATGGTGTCTTTGAAAAGTGTCCATGCAGCTTGCAGGGATTTCACTCTAGTCACTGTACCTTTTAATTTCTGTTTAACTAACCCCCTCATTTTTGCATAATTCCCCTTTCTGAAGTTAAATGCCACAGTGTTGGGCTGTTGAGGTGTTCTTCCCACCACAGGAATGTTAAAAGTTATTATATTATGGTCACTATTTCCAAGCGGTCCTGTTATAGTTACCTCTTGGACCAGATCCTGCGGTCCACTCAGGACTAAATTGAGAATTGCCTCTCCCCTTGTGGGTTCCTGTTACAGCTGCTCCAAGAAGCAGTCATTTAAAGTATCGAGAAATTTTGTCCCAGCATTTCATCCTGAGGTGACATGTACCCAGTCAATATGGGGATAATTGAAATCCCCCACTATTATTGAGTTCTTTATTTTGATAGCCTCTCTAATCTCCCTTAGCATTTCATCATCACTATCACTGTCATGATCAGGTGGTCGATAATAGATCCCTAATGTTATATTCTTATTAGAGCATGAAATTTCTATCCATAGAGATTCTATGGAACATGTGCATTCACTTAAGATTTTTACT
The DNA here is from genome assembly GCA_003942145.1 of Platysternon megacephalum. Lineage (NCBI taxonomy): Eukaryota > Metazoa > Chordata > Testudines > Platysternidae > Platysternon > Platysternon megacephalum. The sequence goes on along the minus strand of QXTE01000185.1, from coordinate 772,021 downwards.
TCATTTGATTCTACATTTTCTTTCACATATAGTGCCACTCCCCCACTGCATGGACCTGTTCTGTCCTTCCGATATATTTTGTACCCCGGAATGATTGTGTCCCATTGATTGTCCTCACTACACCAGGTTTCTGTGATGCCTATTATATCAATATCCTCCTTTAACACGAGGCACTCTAGTTCACCCATTTTATTATTTAGACTTCTAACATTTGTGTACAAGCACTTTAAAAACTTGTCACTGTTTATTTGTCTGCCCTTTTCTGATGTGCCAGATTCTTTTTTATGTGAATGTTTCTTGTCTGATCTGGCCCCTCCTTTATCCTCTTCCATCCTCTTCTCCTGACTAAAACCTAGAGAATCTCTATCAATAGACTCTCCTCTAAGAGAAGTCTCTGTCCGATCCACGTGCTCCTCTGCAGCAGTTGGCTTTTCCCCGTCTCCTCTCTGCAACCTTTTTAATGTTAAGTGCCAGCAGTCTGGTTCCACTTTGGTTTATGTTACAATGCAAATAGTTCGAGTAGAAATTTGCAATACATAAATTTAATACACCACCAAAAAACAAACAAAAAAGATGATGCTGATGATAAATCCTTTTTTATTATCTCTCCTGTTCTGCAAATTGGTCCTACTTTGGTATGTATATGATGCAGACAGTAATGATAGGGATATACAGGTGTATATGTGTATCATGTAATACAGACAATTCTTTTTTTAATTATGCAACCAGCTGGTGCAAGGAAACATTTTGGGTATTAGAAAGAGAGGCTTGGACAAAAAGACTGGCTAGAATGGGTTTTTATAAACTGTAATTGGGAAATGAAATCCTAGAAGAGTCTAACAGAGACTAATAATGTCTGATGACAAAAATGCTAATGGTAAAGAAAATATCTGTGGTAGTGATCCTAAACCTGTGAGTTTTCACATTCTGTGTGTTTTCTCTCCTGGGTTCTCAGAGAGGCTCTATGTGAAGTCTTAATAACAATGTGGTGATTGTCCTGGGGAAAAAATGTCAATTTAAAACAAAACAATCAATTCTATTTACTTGAGTAAAATCTGTTTGCACTTGTAGATTACTAAAGTGCCATCTTCTGCTTTGATTTTTTTATAATGACTCATTGGAGCCTCAGCTCTTTTGATGAATGTATTAACTATAATTTACTAACATTTTTTACATTTAATCTGCTATTATTTTATGCCTCCATTTGATGACAGAGGCTTTTCTCTTGTTAAAGGTTCGGTAATACCTCTCTAGACTACAGAGGTAAACTGAGTCTACTTATAACATTCAAGAAGAGGATCATTAGTTTCTGCATGGCAGTTATTTCAACTTCTAGGCTAGTACAAATCTCAGCACTTGGTTTCTTTAGAACTATGCTTTTTTCATTTATTGCCTTCATTCTTCTTGTAAATCACTGATTCAAAAAGTCAGATACTTAGCACTATTCGAAGTACAGAATAATCTCACATAAACTAAATGCAGCCAGAGATGCATTTTTATCAGAAAAAGAAAAGCATACATTTTAATTCTGCCAAAGAAACCTCTCTCTCATTTCCAGTCAGTTCACATTTTATTCCTTGAATAAAATAGTTTCTATTTCATAACATCTGGATTTTATACTGTTTCCAATAATCTCTCCACTGTTACCGGTGCTTTTAGCCATAAATAGATTTCATCCCACACTGGGAGACTGCCATATTTGGTTTGTTTGTTTTTTAAGTAGAAATGGTGGAGCTTTATGCAGAATTACTTACTCCTATATTTAATACACATTGTAATTGAGTCTCATTGTGCACATTTTTTACATTGTTGAGGGAAGAAAATTAATAGTAAAATAAACTAAGAAACAGAAAGAAAATCAAATCTCATGCCCAGGGACATAAACCTGTCTCAATGAGGGAATAATTTGTAGCATTGCAAAGTAAGCTAAATCCTTTATGTGGAGTCTTCACCTTCCTCTGAAGCACCAGCTGTTGACTATTGCCAGAAGCAGGATATAGGATGAATGGTCAGTGTGCTGATATGGCAAATCATCTGTTCCTCAAGCAAACCCTGCCCGATAGCACTAGAGTATGACGGAACTGATTTGAGTGCTAATATATCTTTGTCCCGATGGTCAGCTTTTGTCATGACAACAAATTGATGTTCTTTCTTCACTGCCCTTGCGGAAGCATGTGTGGGGAAGGGGGTCTCCCTTCCAAAGGATATTCACCTTCTGACATAAATACACATAGTGATAGACAATGCTGAAGAATAAATCAACCAGGAAAACATAACAGGAGGGTCAGAAATATTATGGCAAAGGAAAAAACAATGAGAATATTGTATATGTCAGGACTTTGATTGCTGTTTCATAAACAAACTTCTTCCCATTGTTGTATATTTTACTTGGATATCCTGTCTCTTTCATTGTGCCCTATGTGCCAGTAAGGTTTTGAAAAGAACAAAAGCCATGGAAAGGTTCCACATATGATATATTTGGAAAAACAAAAAGACTTCTGCTGAAGTCTAGAAATGTTTAAAAGTGAGAATGGGTCCCACTGAAATATTAACTGGCATCTTTTTGCCATATGTGCAGAACAGGAAGAAATATAGGAAAGGAAAAGTTTCTCCTTGGACATGCCTTAGAGATTCAGCATTCTGCATATTCCATCTGAAAGTTCCCTGTATTCTGTGAGATTGGTTATAAAAACATAAAATTCCTAGTTCTATTGCAATGCTGCCTTTCCCAACTTAGCTAAAGATTTAAGTCCCTTGTGTAACAGAGTATACAAGCCTTTCTTTGCTTTGTGAGATACCCTCCTGGACTAAAAACATACCCATCCTAAAGCAAATCTCAAGTGTTGGGTGGTTAAATGTGTTGAGAGTCCATCAGTGATATTTATTGGAATCAGTTCCTTGTCATGATCCTAATCTAGTCATATGGATGGGTCCCTGGGAGCACGGTTGCTGTAGATTGGATGAGCAGGTGTTCCAGTCTTTCCTGTTTGCCTGGAGGCAAGTTAAGTGAGATTCATCTGGAAATCCACTAATCAGGGTAGTTGACCTCTTCTACTTTAATGAGCCAGTTAAGGGAATCTATGAAAGGGGCTTACTTGTTATCAGAATAGGGGAAGCAAGATGGAGACACCTGGAGGGAGAAAGATGGTTTCTGAGACAGGGACACAGTAACCTCTTTGAACCCAGAGATTCTTCTCAAGCTTCACCACCCGTCGGGAACTAGAGAGCTGAATGTATTTGCTACCTTCTGAAATTTTAAACAGGATTCCTAGTACTCTGAAAATTAATCACAAAGTGCAAACTCTTGGCTATCAAGATTGTTTGTCAAGAGAAAAGTGGGTTTTCAACTGAATAATTTTTTTTATAGTATCTGCTTTCTGTGGAAAATATTGAGGTTTTTGTCAAACTTTTTCGCTGAAGACCAAAAACTTCTAGGTTTTGGTAGAACCCTGCCCCCCCCCCCCCCCCCATTTAAAAAAAAATAAATTTAATGAATTTTCCATAAAATTTTTTGACAAAAGAGATTTTTTTTCGCATGGCCATCAAAATATTTGATGGGGAGAACCCATTTCTAACCTGTCCTGGAAACCTGATATTTTTTAGTTTTCCTCCACAACATAGAAAAAATCAGAAATAAATTCCCATTGATACTGATCAATATTGACAGTTGCAATTTTAAGAAATAAACTAAAATTTTAAAATCTGACCATATGGAAGAGTTACACTGGGGTCAGAGGGACAAATCCAAAGTCCAGTGAAGATTTCCCCTGGACTTTCGCTCATGCCCACAGTGAAGGTACAAGACAGCAGGTGCATGCTGATCTCAGGGGCAGCTTAACAGCACAGAGGTGAGAGTCAATGGGCAGCTTTGCAGAAGCACCGGACATGAAGGTAGCAGGTGGCCGAGGTTCCTGTGTAGCAGAAGCACAGAGGTGGGAGCAGGGGGCTGGCTGAGGTGGCATTGCAGAAGCACAGAAGCAAGAGGTGGCAGAAGCAGCAGTACAGAATTGGGAGCCTGAGACAGAGTCATCTGAGGTGGTTTAGCAATAGCGTCATGTAGGCCAGATTCAGTGGGTGGCTGAGCTTGCTTTGCAACAGCATGAAGGTAGAAATGAGGGGGCAGCAGAAGTGGCTTTGCAGCAGTGCTGGTCCAGAGACAGATTCTGGGGGCCAACTGAGTTGGTTTTCCAGTGGCAGAGTGACAGATGGGTGATCTTTGAACTCTAGATGAATTGGTATAGTTGGGAGATTTCAAAAGCACCAAGGAGATTTAGGAGCACAAGTCTTGAGAGCTGGTGGTATTTGTGATCCTAAATCCCTTGGGCACTTTTGAAACTCTTCCTGTTAGTGACTGAGGATTTCTTCTTGTATTAAATTCTGCAACTGAAAAAACATTTCAGTCTAAAAAGAATCAACATCAAAGGGAAAATGTTGTAATGTCTTTAATAAGGGTAAAAAGCTAAATTAGGTACAAACAATAGAAGTCAATAGCATGTGTCAAAATCTAGTAAAAATGCCATGTACATTCAGAGCCAGCATGCACAGGGTACAAAACCCATTCAATGTACAGGCAAAGTTCTTGCATTATTTAATCATGGCCCTTTAGTACTGAGTCCAGTTGCAGCCCTTCTGGAATCTCCACTCTATCAGAATAATAATCGGTTTGCATTAAAAATATCCAAAAGAAATAAAACTGAATTTCAGCCAGACCTAAAAACAATGCAAACCAGCCCAGGGAAATTCCCACTGATGTTTTCCCTTTTACCTTTCAGACTATGTCTCCTCTCAATCCCACAGTTTCTCACAGACTTCTCTGTAGTCCTGGGAAACTGGGCAGAATGGCTCAAAAGCCACATCAACAGACAGACAATAGTACTTTGAATTAATCCCCTTTAATACCATAGTGGGAGGTGAATTCCATTTCTGGGCATGAGGAATCCTTTGGTTCTTTCTCGATGGCTCCAAAAGGTACACTTTTGCTTTAAATCAAAGCTACTATGTTTTCATTACAATACATCAATTACCATGCAGAGTATGATGTCATAAACAGCTCATTTTAAATCCAGGGCAGAAATAGGCAGCCAGCAACAGCAGAACTTGTAAGGAGCAAAGATCCCTTTTTCATGCAAGTATCCCTAACCATAATAAATAAGGGAAGCACTGCAACCCCAGAACATATCTGACATATCAGAAGAAATGTTTTTATATATAATGTTTTCTATCATCGGGTCTTTAAATTTGAAGTGGCAGCAACATTTGATCTTCCAGAAGAAGAAAATTTCTGATTGGTTTCAGCCAGAGCACTTGTTTATTTCCTGCAATATATCCCCTCTCTCTTCTCTTCCTCCCTTAGCATTATTTATCATGACATGTGGAGGGTTTGTAAATGATATTCCTGAACACGGAGCTGAAATTTGTCTGGAAACATCTGGAGCAGTTGTGCAAGAGAGAGACTCTGTTTGTATAAGAATACTTTGTATTTTGTTTCTTCAGAATTTTTTCCTGCCTTTCTTTCTCCATGCACCATGAACCATGCTACAAAGACTGAGCCAAATATCACACTCCTGATTCAAGCAAAATTTCTATGTACTTCAGTGGGAATGTTGCCTGAGTAACTGGCAATGAGCAGAATTGGCTCCATTACATGTATTGATATACGTCCTTTGGGCTAGATTTTGACTCAGGCTGAGCATCTATGCAGGGAAGTAAGAGGAAGTAAGAACCCCTATGCACTCTTACACAGGCTACGCAGACCTTTGCTCTGGACATGAAGGACTAAACAGAGCCTTGTGCCACTTAGTCTGGAGCAGGTGGGCATGGAAGGGTAGGAAATGGGCAGAGCCTTGGCTCCACCCTAACCTGTTGTTGGCCACAGTAACTGAGCATGCATAGGGTGAAGGGTATAATTTGCTGCTGGAACATGCCAACAATGAGTCACTAACCATGCCTTCTGGAACTGGAGAGAGAAGGAAGGAAGCAGAGAAGGAATTATGACTCAGAGGTGTGTCTCTAAGGGTATGTCTACACTACGAAATTAGGTCGAATTTATAGAAGTCGGTTTTATAGAAATCGTTTTTATACAGTCGATTGTGTGTGTCCCCACACAAAATGCTCTAAGTGCATTAAGTCAGCGGACTTCGTCCACAGTACCGAGGCTAGCATCGACTTTCAGAGCGTTGCACTGTGGGTAGCTATCCCACAGTTCCCGCAGTGTCCGCCGCTTATTGGAATTCTGGGTTGAGATCCCAATGCCTGATGGGGCACAAACAGTGTCGCGTGTGATTCTGGGTACATGTCGTCAGGCCCCCACTCCCTCCCTCCCTCTGCGAAATCAACAGCAGACAATCGTTTCGCGCCTTTTTTCAGCCCAGACGCCATAGCACTGGGATCATGGAGCCCGCTCAGATCACCACAGCATTTATNCTGCTGATATCAAGGGTAGTGACTCTGGGAAATGTGCAGGTCATAGTGGATGGCTTTGCTGCAATGGGATTCCCTAACTGTGGTGGGGCGATAGATGGAACCCATATCCCTATCTTGGCACCGGAGCACCAAGCCAGCGAGTACATAAACCGAAAGGGGTACTTTTCAATGCTGCTGCAAGCACTGGTGGATCACAAGGGACGTTTTACCAACATCAACGTGGGATGGCCAGGAAAGGTACATGACGCTCGCGTCTTCAGGAACTCTGGTCTGTTTCAAAAGCTGCAGGAAGGGACTTTCTTCCCAGACCAGAAAATAACCGTTGGGGATGTTGAAATGCCTATAGTTATCCTTGGGGACCCAGCCTACCCCTTAATGCCATGGCTCATGAAGCCATACACAGGCAGCCTGGAAAGTAGTCAGGACCTGTTCAACTACAGGCTGAGCAAATGCAGAATGGTGGTAGAATGTGCATTTGGACGTTTAAAAGCACGCTGGCGCAGTTTACTGACTTGGTTAGACCTCAGCGAAACCAATATTCCCATTGTTATTACTGCTTGCTGTGCGCTCCACAATATCTGTGAGAGTAAGGGGGAGACATTTATGGCAGGGTGGGAGGTTGAGGCAAATCGCCTGGCCGCTAATTACGGGCAGCCAGACACCAGGGCGGTTAGAAGAGCACAGCAGGGTGCGGTGCGCATCAGAGAAGCTTTGAAAGCCAGTTTCATGACTGGCCAGGCTACGTTGTGAAAGTTCTGTTTGTTTCTCCTTGATGAACCCCCTCCTCCCCCGGTTCACTCTACTTCCCTGTAAGCTAGCCACCCTCCCCTCCCCCCTTCGATCACCACTTGCAGAGGCAATAAAGTCATTGTTACCTCACATTCATGCATTCTTTATTAATTCACACAAATAGGGGGATAACTGCCAAGGTAGCCAGGGAGGGGTGGGGGAGAAGGGAAGCACCGGGTGGGGTGGGGGAGGAGAGAAGGACAAGGACACACTGCACTTTAAAACTTTAAAAATTAAAAACTTTAAAACTTATTGAAGGCCAGTCTTCTGTTGCTTGGGCAATCCTCTGGGGTGGAGTGGCTGGGTGGCCGGAGGCTCCCCCACCATTTTCTTGGGCGTCTGGGTGAGGAGGCTATGGAACTTGGGGAGGAGGGCTGTTGGTTACACAGGGGCTGTAGCGGCGATCTGTGCTCCTGCTGCCTTTCCTGCAGCTCAACCATACACTGGAGCATATCACTTTGATGTTCCAGCAGTCGGAGCATCGACTCTTGCCTTCTGTGTTCAATCTGACGTCACCTCTCCTCTTCAGCCCGCCACCTCTCCTCGCTTTTGTGCTTTTCTGCACTCGGACATTGTCTGCCTCCAAGCATTCTGCTGTGCTCTGTCAGCATGGGAGGACGTCTGGAGCTCCGAGAACATCTCATCCTGAGTCCTCTTTTTTCTCCTTCTAATCTTCGCTAGCCTCTGCGAAGGAGAAACATTTGCAGCTGGTGGGAGAAAAGGGAGATTGGTAGTTAAAAAGACACATTTTAGAGAACAATAGGATCACTCTTTCCCATTAAACCTTGCTGTTCACATTACACAGCACATGTGCTTTCGTTACAAGGTCGCATTTTGCCTCTATTTATATTGAGGGCCTGCCGGTTTGGTGAGAGAGATCACTCACGCAGTGCCAGGCAACAGAATTCGGCTTGCAAGCAGCCATGGTAAGCCACAGTCTTTTGGCTTCTTTAACCTTCATAACATGTGGGAACGGTTTCAAACAGCAGCGCCCTCATTTCCCATACCAAGCGGCCGTTGGGTTGGCCATTTAAAATGGGATGGCAATTTAAAAGGAGGGGATGCGGTTTCCGGGTTAACGTGCAGCACAAACCCAACTAACCACCTCCCCTCCCCAACCCACACACACACCCAATTCCCTGGGATGATCACTTCACCCCTCCCCCCACCGCGTGGCTAACAGCGGGGAACATTTCTGTTCAGCCGAGCAGGAACGGGCACTCTGAATGTCCCCTTAATAAAAGCACCCTATTTCAACCAGGTGACCATGAATGATATCACTCTCCTGAGGATAACACAGAGAGATAAGGAATGGATGTTGTCTGAATGCCAGCAAACACCGGGACCATACGCTGCCATGCTTTGCTATGCAATGATTCCAGACTACGTGCTACTGGCCTGGCGTGGTAAAGTGTCCTACCATGGCGGACGGAATAAGGCAGCCCTCCCCAGAAACCTTTTGCAAAGGCTTTGGGAGTACATCCAGGAGAGCTTTCTGGAGATGTCCCTGGAGGATTTCCGCTCCATCCCCAGACACGTTAACAGACTTTTCCAGTAGCTGTCCTGGCCGCGAATGCCAGGGCAAATTAATCATTAAACACGCTTGCTTTTAAACCATGTCTAATATTTACAAAGGTACACTCACCAGAGGTCCCTTGTCCACCCTCAGGGTCTGCGAGCATGCTTTGGGTTTGGGTGGGTTCGGGGTTTACTGGCTCCAGGTCCAGGGTGATAAACATATCCTGGCTGTTGGAGAAAATGGTTTCTCCGCTTCCTTGCTGTGAGCCATCTTCAATCTCTTCATCATCATCGTCTTCCTCGTCCCCAGAACCCGCTTCTGTGTTGCGTGAGTCTCCATTGACGGAGTCAAAGCACAGGGTTGGGCTACTGGTGGCTGCACCCCCTAGCATGGCATGCAGCTCGGCGTAGAAGCGGCATGTCTGCGGCTCTGCCCCGGCTGTTCCGTTTGCCTCTCTGGTTTTGAGGTAGGCTTGCCTTAGCTCCTTAATTTTCATGCGGCACTGCTGTGCATCCCTGTTATGGCCTCTGTCCTTCATGCTCTTTGAGACTTTTTCTAATGTTTTGGCATTTCGTTTACTGCAACGGAGTTCCGCTAGCACGGATTCGTCTCCCCATATGGCAAGCAGATCCCGTACCTCCCGTACCAGACTTTGCCCCTTAATGTTGACATTTTCACAGCCCCTCAGCGGGTTTGGATACATATTTCCCATTAATTTGACAATTTCTGCCTTAGCCTCTAGCCACTTTTACTGAGCACTGCTACATGTTGTAAACCCAGATGTGACAGTATCAGTTATATTCTGTTTCATTCCAGCCTCTTAAAATGCCATTGACTTTACAACATGACAGAGCTCTCTACATAACCTTTTTTCTTTTTTTTCTTTTGAGGGAGGGCGAGCAATTAAAGCCAAGAGGAACATGGAAGGGCTCTATCACAGAGTATGGCAGCTTCTGTTGTGATTCATTTTCAGTGACCTTACTCAGCAACAAACGTCTATTGTTAAACTGTTAGAACTGATATAATTTAGCTACTAACCACCAATTTCCTTAGCAATTGCAGATGACTTTTTGCAGATTAGTCCTGCAGATTGGATCTTGTTAGGGTTTCCATTTATTCACAATCTTTTCCTCTGAGACTTTACACATGCCAGTAAAGTGTTATTTACTGTCAGAACTGATCAAACAGTAAAAACAAATCTGATAAGGAAATATTTTATCAGCCAAAGTACTGAATTTGGTTCACTCTCACATGAGTATTCAGAAGGCCACTATGTACATATGAAAAAGTTTGCAAATCTTCATAGCCAAAAAATTTGTATCAGAATTGCATTGTTCTTTATTCTCTTGTTCAAAAAGTTTCAGTCATCCAATTAGGGAGCAGAACAAGTACCATATGACCAGATGTCCAGTCATACAATGTGAATACTGAACAATCTATGTAAACAACCTATAACCTTTAGGCTGAAAATCATCTGTCAAAACTATTGTTTAATTTTTAAGAACCAAAAAAAAATCCATGTAAAGAAAACCAGGTTCAATTCATAAATGATTCATTAATAAAAAATGAATTACCCAAAATGAAAAATTCAATCAGCTTTATGTATAATGATAATCTCTAACTTTATTCCAAATTAATAACCCTTTCTACAATTAGAGGATACCCAAATGCTATCTACTCATTCGGATACCATGACACAGAATGCTGACACTGTATAACTCCCATAAAATACAAATATCAGGGTTCAACAGACACTAGTAAATGGTGCAGATGAACTTAGTAGCTGCTTCTCACAAGTATTATGATCAGTGGTGTCTGCTGTATGATTTTTTAAATTCATAGATTCTAGGATTGGAAGGGACCTCGAGAGGTCATCGAGTCCAGTCCCCTGCCCTCATGGCAGGACCAAATCCTGTCTAGACCATCCCTGATAGACATTTATCTAACCTACTCGTAAATATCTCCAGAGATGGAGATTCCACAACCTCCCTAGGCGATTTATTCCAGTGTTTAACCACCCTGACGGTCTCCTAATGTCCCACCTAAACCTTCCTTGCTGCAGTTTAAGCCCATTGCTTCTTGTTCTATCCTTTCTCCCCCCTCCTTATGACACCCTTTTAGTTACCTGAAAATTGCTATCTTGTCCCCTCTCAGTCTTCTCCAAACTAAACAAACCCTAATTCTTTCAGCCTTCCTTCATAGGTCATGTTCTCTAGACCTTTAATCATTCTTGTTGCTCTTCTCTGGATCCTCTCCAATTTCTCCACATCTTTCTTGAAATGTGGTGCCCAGAACTGGACACAATCATAGAATATTAGGGTTGGAAGGGACCTCAAGAGGTCATCTAGTCCAACCCCCTGCTCAAGGCAGGACCAATCCCCTGACAGATTTTTACCCCAGTTCCCTAAATGGCCCCCTCAAGGATTGAACTCACAACCCTGGGTTTAGCAGGCCAATGCTCAAACCACTGAGCTATCCCTCCACCCTCCAGTTGAGGCCTAACAAGTGCAGAGTAGAGCAGAAGAATGACTTCTCGTGTCTTGCTCACAACACACCTGTTAATGCATCCCAGAATCATGTTTGCTTTTTTTGCAACAGCATCACACTGTTGACTCATATTTAGCTTGTGGTCCACTATAACCCCTAGATCCCTTTCTGCCGTACTCCTTCCTAGACAGTCTCTTCCCATTCTGTATGTGTGAAACTGATTGTTCCTTCCTAAGTGGAGCACTTTGCATTTGTCTTTATTAAACTTCATCCTGTTTACCTCAGACCATTTCTCCAATTTGTCCAGATCATTTTGAATTATGACCCTATCCTCCAAAGCAGTTGCAATCCCTCCCAGTTTGGTATCATCTGCAAACTTAATAAGCGTACTTTCTATGCCAATATCTAAGTCGTTGATGAAGATATTGAACAGAGCCGGTCCCAAAACAGACCCCTGCAGAACCCCACTTGTTATACCTTTCCAGCAGGATTGGGAACCATTAATAACTACTCTCTGAGTATGGTTATCCAGCCAGTTATGCACCCACCTTATAGTAACCCCATCTAAGTTGTATTTGCCTAGTTTATTGATAAGAATATCATGCGAGACCGTATCAAATGCCTTACTAAAGTCTAGGTATACCACATCCACCGCTTCTCCCTTATCCACAAGACTCATTATCCTATCAAAGAAAGCTATCAGATTGGTTTGACATGATTTTTTCTTTACAAATCCATGCTGGCTATTCCCTATCACCTTACCACCTTCCAAGTGTTTATAGATGATTTCCTTAATTGCTTGCTCCATTATCTTCCCTGGCAGAGAAGTTAAACTAACTGGTCTGTAGTTTCCTGGGTTGTTTTTATTTTCCTTTTTATAGATGGGCACTATATTTGCCCTTTTCCAGTCTTCTGGAATCTCTCCTGTCTCCCATGATTTTCCAAAGATAATAGCTAGAGGCTCAGATACCTCCTCTATTAGCTCCTTGAGTATTCTAGGATGCATTTCATCAGGCCCTGGTGACTTGCAGGCATCTAACTTTTCTAAGTGATTTTTAACTTGTTCTTTTTTTATTTTTATCTTCTAAACCTACCCCCTTCCCATTAGCATTCACTATGTTAGGCATTCTTTCAGACTTCTCGGAGAAGACCGAAACAAAGAAATCATTAAGCATCTCTGCCATTTCCAAGTTTTCTGTTACTGTTTCTCCCTCCTCACTGAGCAGTGGGCCTACCCTGTCCTTGGTCTTCCTCTTGCTTCTAATGTATTGATATGGGAGGGTAATTAACCAGTGGAACAATTTACTAAGGGTTGTTGTGGATTCTTCATCACTGGCAATTTTTAAATCAAGATTGGATGTTTTCTAAAAGATCTGCTCTAGGAATTATTTTTAGGAAGTTCTATGGCCTGTGTTATAAAGGAGATCAGACTATAAGATCACAGTGGTCTCTTCTGGCCTTGGAATCTGTGAATCTAGAGCTGGGTGAAAATTTTTGACCGAAAGTAGTTTTGGGTGAAAAATGGAGATTCAAGTTGACCAAAACATTTTGCCACATCGAATTAGCCAAATTTTTGGGGAAAAAGAACAGAAAAAAAAATCTGAAAAAAATTAATTTTTTCATTTCAGCATTTTCAAAATAAAACATTTTGATTTTCTGTTTCAAAATAACTTTTTCTTCTGAATTTTACCTCAATTGTATTTTTAAAAGAGTTAAACTTGATAGTGTAAATGAAACATTTGATTTGAGGTTGAACCACAATTTGGTTCAACCTGAAACAATTTCTTTTTTCAATATTTCAATTGAGCGAACCAAAAAATCAGCTACTCACAAAGCGAGAGTTATGACCTATAATATAAAGAAAACGCTTGTTTTGTTTGTTAGTGGATATGTTTTTGCTACCTGTTCCTCCAATCATCCTGTATCATGTATTCAATGAGAGAAGATGGGGGAAGGCTGTACGGAGCACATTAATCTGTCCTCATTTACATTACATATAGCAATCTTCTCCTTGTATTATTCTTTAGCACTATTTTATAATCAGCAATTTCCAATTTAAAGGGAAACTGAAATACTTTATAAAATAAAACATTTTTTTCAAAACTACCTGAGACCCACAACCCTTAATCAGATATATTGTTAGATTTAAGAAGTATACACAATATACTTTCCCCTCACTCAGAAGTGACCAGTAACAACCCTACACTGACCCTGAGATAGGGTTACTTCACAGAATTATATAATTACTTCATAAAATTCAGCACATTCATGGAACAGCTGCAGCTTGAAACCATGGACAGGAACTGTAATTCCCAGTAGTGACAGAGGAAACAGCAGATCAGATGGAGGCGAAGATCTTACCAAAAATCTAACTGTGTTGAAGCTCTCTGTAGGAATATGAAATCAAATGATAGCTATAAATGTTAATAAAAATAACTGAAGGCTGACAAATGAAACCTGAAATGGCCACCTGGTTTGGTGGTCTTAGGGATATCAAGTCATCATACCATACGAGATGCTATATAATTAATAGACTATATTTGCAGATTAAAAAATTACTAACAAATACACTTTCTCCTTCAAAAGTGACCAGCAAGCATACTGACCAGCAACCAAGATGACAAGCAAAAGCGACACGCAACTAAGATGAAGTGCTCACCTCTTCACTTCTCCGAATTTCACACATTCATGGAACAAGCCACTCCTGGAGTGCTGAAGGAAATTCAAGTAATCAGCTGCAACCTGGAAACATAGAACAGGAATTGTGATTCCCAGTAGTACTAGAGGGAACAGCAGATCAGGTAATGCTAAGACCTACCAAAAATCTAACTCTGTTGAGGGTTTCTATAGGAACACAAAATCAAATGTTAGCTATAAATGTAATTACAAATAAGTGAAAAGACTTCATCTTCATTCTGATATATATTTGTTGTAATCATTGAAGTACAATAGGCATCTGAGGAGCCAGGATAATTTGGGTGAAATCTAAGCAGTGAACTAGATGAATTCGCTCATGAATATTAAAACAGGCTGCCAACTGGAACTTGAAATGGCCACCTGGCCTTAGGGATATTGAGTCATCATACCATATGAGATGTTAAATGCACAAAGAACATTTAGAGAAGTGTGGTTGCAAGATCAGGTTAAGATGTGTTGCAACAAAGCTTAACTGTATTTGGAGGCTAAGTCTCAGGTGTTACCATTTGTCTCCCCTAAGGAACTGAATAAATCCTGTTGTCATTTAAACTGGTACATATCCAGAGTAATCCTGTTGATGTCAGTAGAACTACTTGGGCTTTACCAGGGTGCCGGTGGAAGCAGAATTTATCCCACTAATTAGATCTTCAGACCAATCTGTTCTTTAAGAATTAATGTTACAAAAGCATTTTGAGAAACTTCCTTTGCTAAGAAATGTGGTGATTTTAAAAGTCAGACACTCTTTTTGAGTTAATTCAGTACAAAGCCTCACAGTGCCTGCCAGCAATTTCATACATGCATCACATTTCTCAAGTTACCTTTCTTATCGCTTAAAAAGTACCATGGCCTCTGATAGAGGGTGACACAGCCATGAAAGTCATTCTTGCTTGGCTGTCTATCTCTAGCAACAAGCACTCGGCTTTGAAGCCTGGCCAAATAATTCTCTTGAAGGGGAGAATAAATCCCAAGAATTCATGTCTCCATTAACTTGGCTTGTCTGTAAGACTCATTGCCTACCATTCTTACAAAGCTATTAGCTACTCATACATTAGCATGTTCTTGCTACTCAAGTGCTAACAGAGCAAGGTGCCGGGATGATTCTTCTTGTTGAAAAATGCATAGACATTTAGACTAGATTAAAATATGTTTTTTTTGTTTATTTTAAATCTACTGTAATACCATGATGATAATGCAGAAAAAGCACCATGATGGTCACAGACTAGCATCTGGCTTTTAAAATTGTTATATTTTTGTGATGCAGATAATAACATAATGCTCTACCAGTTGCAATGGCGACATCTCTTTGGTGTTTGGTCCTTTGGAGTGGCTTGGGAGAGACAAAAACAAATCTGTTATTTTCTTTTTCTAGTTGGGGTGGGTTTTTCCTGGAACAGGGTTTCAAGCTCATTCCCTTGAGAAAAAAAAGTAAGTGCTCATCAGGTCAAAGAATAGTCCTATTCAGCTCATTGGGCAGCTGGGGGAAGAAAACGAGGGGAGTGAGCCACTGCTCAGTTTTCATCAGTTAGGAGTTCCTGAACTTACATAGGGCTAAACCATTCCATCTCCCTATGCTTATTGGCATATATGTGACTCCTCTGCAGGGGCATTATAAGAAAACGAAGAACATCGTGTCTGGTACATAGTTGGTAGGATACTTATATAGTCTGGTATTTTGATTGTTGTTTGGTTTTCATAAATCCAAACGATATTTAGGTAGTAAACTACAGTGTAGCTGTCAGGGCCAACACAGGAATTTTTGGCACCTATTTCTATTCTATGATGTTTTACTTGTAATGTTACACCAATGGTTTGTTACAATGGCTGATCTCAACAATTGCCTTTATCATGTTTGTGGATCCACATGTTTCTTGGAGCATAGAGCCCTTGCGCAGCCACAGGTGAGCGATAGCAGAAGTTGGTCACAAAGCTCCCCTGCACCTTCTCCTTGATTGACTTTAGTTCTGAAGACTGGGGTGAAATTCTGGCTATACTGAAATCAATGGCAAAAGTCCTATTGACCTCCATTGAGCCAGCACTGTACTCTTGGGATCTACTTCAGTGAGAAAGCAGCAAAGAATCCTGTGGCACCTTATAGACTAACAGACGTTTTGCAGCATGAGCTTTCGTGGGTGAATACCCACTTCAGTGAGAAGTGCCACGTGTGGGTGCTGGTGATCTAGGAGGTAAGCAGCTTGTTCATAATTCGTTGTTAAATGTTTTCAACTTGTATTATTTTTGTTCTTGCACATGTTCTGAGCCTGCAGAACAAAATCCAATAGATATATGAATGAAAACAAAAAATGTAATTCAAAACAAGTGTTGTCTCTTAATTTATAATTCCAAGGGGGTTCAATTACGGTTGTCTTCAGTGAGGACAAGTGCCTTTGACACGTCTGAATACATTTGGCTCACAAACAAAAATGCAGATGTAGAGGTAGGCTCAAGCTGCAAAATTGGAAAGTTTAGCAGTGTTTGGATTTAGACCTTTATAAAGACAGGGACCACTTGCAAAATTCAGGTCTGAATCTGGGATGTCAGATTTTACAGTATTTAGGGAGTGTTTTGATCCAGGGCTTTGCTTCTAGCCCAGCCTAAAAGATCTAGTTTTTCTAAGAATTTATCTGGCAAATTTTGCAATATTTTCCATATCAATTTCTTCATACAAGTTTTTGTCTATTATGAAACCAGTTTTAAAGATAAGCCATTGGAAATGATATAGTAGCATGTACAATATCACTACTACTTTTTAACATGCACTTGGTATAGAAATCAAGACAGAACTGTGTGTGCACTGGGAACTTACACACACATGCTTGCTAAGTACATTTGCCCCCAGTTACCCCCATTTTTGAAGCCTTGAAATATTTGTGATTTAAAAAAACAAAACAAACCCTTTGTATTGCACCATTAAAGAAAGTGGAATTTAATCTGTCCAAATTGATAAAATTTCCTTTTTAAATTGTCTTTTAATTTCGATTGTATTTTTCCTGGCAATGTGGGTTTAAAAACAGGATATGCACCAGAAGTCCAATTTTAGATAGGGCTTTGTTAATGAAAGTCATTGCTTTCTCACTTTGAAACTTAAAACTTGGAATTTCCACGGCCTGCACTCTCTGCGAACAACAATACGTTAGGATGGAGATCAGGGAATTTTTTTCGGGTGATAGGAGAGCTTATTTATTTGGTATATAAATGTCAGGATTTTTTAACCAAATTAACAGTGTCTCTGAACAAAAGCTCATTAAAAATTATCTATTTTGTCATCTGTGTAAATGCCTAACATTTATTTTCCTTTTGATAGTCCCTTTTCCTGAGTCTGGATGCCTTCAGAGATTTTTCTGTTAAACTGGTAGGAATGGAAAGTGAAGCAACTATGTTGTGTGGTGAGGATGATGTATGAGCCAGCTATGTCACTTCCACACATCTCGGCATTTCCATGGGGAGCAAGTGGAGTGAAATAGGCCTGAAAAACTGTCTCAGAATTTTTTAAATAGACGATAGCTTACAACCTGGAATACAATTCTGCAATAAGGGGTGGATTCCATATCAATGCATGGGCCCTGCCCATGTACACAGGAACAGAGTTAAGGTTGCCCACGCGACCTAATTATCCTTAATTAGATCTATATGTGGATCTCAGTAAAAATGTGAGGTGAAAGGGGACTAGTTGACTCAGCAGCAGTGTACCACATTTTCCCTTCCTGGAACCATACAGAGGGCAGTATCAGGATCTGGGAGTGGAGCCAGGCACCGGCCCATGGCGATGAGTCAGAGAAAATAGCACAGTTACAGTGGAGGCTAGCGGTCGGTGGGGTAGAAGCACCAATGGATTAAGTTAATGAAACAGCACAGGTACTTAAAGTTACGCATATGCTTAAGTGCTTTGCTGGAATGGAGCTGTATGTGTTAATATAGTTAACTATTTCAATGCTGGGCATTTTTAGCAGAAATATCAAGCAGAAATATCCTATATCCCTTGTTGGTGGATATAGAAACAGGGGGCTGGGGTGGGGTGCAGCAGAGCAGTTAGTTGCTGTCAAGGGCTGCTGGAGGGAAAATAAGAAATTAAAACTCAACCCACATCTCTCATATTTGAAGTCACTTCTATCCCCCTGGAAAAAGGTGGGGGGAGGGAGGGAGAGAGAGAGAGATATTAATCCCCTCTCTAGTACTAAAAATCTCAGCTGTCCCTTGGACACTGAAACACAAAACCACCTCCCAGGCTTTTTTAGGTGCTGCAGTCTCAACTTTCCCCTACCCCCTAATCAAACCCTCCATGTTTCCCCTGAAACCTTCCACAAGGCAACAATGGGTTATAATACAAAGCTTTGCAGCGCACTGAAAATATGGGGACTAAGTAAAATACATTAGATTTAATGTTACATTAAGCCAGTAAGCCATCAGTACTGAATTGATTGAACTGGATGGGGGAGGAACAGGGAGAGGACCTGCAAGAGAATGGGGAGTGCAGTATTGCCAACCCCAAACTTTCAAAAATCATGAATCAGTCTCACAAAAATAAAAATGAATGTTGGGTTCTTTTTCTTTACCTTCTGGTTTGTGAGCTGTCAGGGTGCGATTGGGTCACATTTTCAAGCATTTCTCCACAGCTGTGAGGGATGCAAAAATAGAAAAATATAAACCTATTTTTTAAAAAATCTGAGATTCTCACCTAATCACTTGACTCCAGATGCTGGGGCTTAAATAAAACATGAAATGTCATGAGAGTTGTGATAAAATGAGAGTTGTTAACATGGGGAGTGCCGTATAATTCCATGGTCCCTGTCCAATAGGATTTGAGCCTTTAGTTATGATGGCCAATTAATAGACTACCCTCCTTTACATGCAGATTACAATAATATTTGATCAAATAAATCTGTATCCTGTGATTATTTTTTTATGTCTTGAGCAAATTGGCCTCTTGTACTCCATCAGGTAGCTGTTCAGCAAAGTTATAGGAGCATGAACTAAAGCTAATGCTGAATCTTTACTTCAGAAGCAGCTTCCCTTTCCTTCTCTTTACATGCCAAAAAATCTCATGTCAGTTTCCTGAAAAGCAGCTTTATGTCCTGTTTTCAGATCAGAGATAAAATGCCTATGTACTTTTACTATGTACTTTGTAAGTGAACCCCTTTCCCAGTCACACCAACTATCTGGGATTCCCCTCCAAACCTTGAGTAAAGCGAATTTCAATTATTGGAAATAGTGGAAAGACACATCAATCCTGGATTTTAACTCTTTCAGTCTTTTGTCCATGCAGCTTGCTAGCAAGAGAATTGGGGGGGAAGCATCCAGCAAATTGATCTGAAGAACTGAAATCATGTGCCATGTTGATACTCCTCAGATTTGCAACAGGCTGTTGAAAATATTTTCAGATTAAGTTGCTTCTCCAGCTCTCTTTGCAGTGCCACAGCCTTCCAGCATTTTCCTGGCCTCCTGCGTGATATCTCTAGCCATGGGCCCAGACGCAAGGAGAACTCTGCTTTTTGACACAGTGTTAAGAGCTGCACGCAAAAATGTAAAGAGTTGCACACAAAGAAGCCATCTGCAGTGCACAACAAGTTTTATTGGTCCCGCCCAGGAACAATGCTGCATATACTTGAGCACTATCTACTGGCATTTTATCTCTTAATTAATCACATATATGCAGACATCTCTTTTATACTGCACTCTTGTAACACTTAGCACATATGGTCTCATTACACTCTGCCTGCCATGTCAGAATTCCTGCCAGTGTTTTCTGTGGTGTTCATCATCATTGTGATGCCCCCTCTCTTTTTTACCTCACCCCAGATTTTAATTCAAATGACATGTAGGATCTGAACCTTTGAGGTTAACACCTAAAACCTGTCAGCTGTTCTCTATCTGCTTCCATAGAGATCCAGTCCTGCACCAAGCAAAAGTGGTGCTCCCTTGACTTGGTCTGCCCATGGCAGGCACAGTGCTGGGGGTGGCAGCAATAAAGTACCTTTTCTTTTTAAAATAGGAACCAGAAAGGCTCACATGGAAGTCAGCTTTGTGTCAGGATCTTCCTGTATTGAGGAACCACTGACTCTTGCACTTCCTCTAACAATATGTAAAATGGGTACTGCTCTGATACCAGCAACATATTTGTCCAGATATCAGTACAGTTACCTTTGCTGTCTCTGCTAAATATATGGCTGATGTCTAGTTGGCTCGGGGCCTGGCATACCAGCTCAGGGCCTGATCCAGCTCCCTTCAAAGTCAATCAAAAGTGTCCCACTGAGTTTAATGGCAGTTGGATCAGGCTGACATTTCCCATTCCATGTTATTTCATGAAAGATCCCACAGCATTTGTAGCTTTCCTTTGCAATGCCTTCAGGGTGCCGACATGCCCTACCACTTTTCTGCTGTCTCATTCCTGGGGACTGAGGACATGCTCTTCATGGAAATCTACATTAGAAGTATCTGAACAGTCCAGACTTTGGAATCACCGTATGTATGACCTCTCTCCTCTGTAGTGATGATAAAGTATGTATCAGCAATTTTACTAAGAAGGGGAATTTTGCTTCCCCTTCAAAAATCTTTGTTGTTGTTGTTGAGTTGAAGCACCATTACCCAGTCTGTACACTGCACACATTCTGTGCTCTGTGATTTGAGGGTTTTCAAGCATGTACGGACTCTACTCCAGAACCTTTTCTCTTCCCATTTCCTGAGAGGATTTTTCTTTTTTGTCTACCATGACAATGACAAACTCATGGTCTTCACTTCAGGTTAGGGATTCTGAGCTCAGGTGCCTCCTTCTTCCAGGGTTCTCTTGGTAATTAGTGGGTTGTCTCTTTTAACTCTGCTATATTTCTGGTTTCCTTCACCTTTCTGACCTAGATGTCCATTTTCTCTTTGGAGCTAATTTTTGCTTCCTACTAGTTATTACACACCTTTTGTGTTGTTGTGTTTATTATCTGTGATGTTTATAAGCATAGTCTCTGTTGCCTCTTATTGGACATGGTATTGAGATTCTCACTGGGATTTATGCATTTATTACAATGTACAGTCATTTTAGCGTTCCAGGGAGTGTATTAACTTGTGCAGTAAAATCTCCCTTTAGGGAGATTCCAGGGACAGCTGCAGTCAAGAGAGAACCTGGAAAAATGGTTCCTGCTAAAGCCATGGTCTCTAGGGACCAGCAGGAGCACATTACATGAGAAGTATTCCTTGTATCTGCTGCTACTGCTCTCACCTGAATGGGGTAAAATGAAACCATTATTAACTCCAATGAATAATGTGTTTACCTCATGACCTACATGACTCAAAAAGTACGACTTCAGTGTGGTACCCTCCTTTGCTCACTGTTATTTATATTTGGGGCTTATGGATTTGTGTTTATTTTTTCTATATTTTCTCATTTATTTTATGCAGATTATTACTTGATACCCGGATCAGGACCACAGATGAAATAAGCAATACATAACAGCCACATTTTACAGCAATTAGCTTATCAGTTAAATGATCACATATCAAATTTAATTAATTCATCATAGACATTTTTAAAGCATGTTTTACGTTTTTGTCCTGGATTTCTTGCCACTTGTACTTGGCAATTAAGGGCATGCCCTCTGAATAATGAATCTGTTCAGTTGCCCTACTGGAACCAGCAGACTCAGATGATTGGCCTGAGCCTCAAAGACTGGAACTGGATCTGGGGTGTTAGGATCCAGGACTTTGATTTGAGCTTATTTCTAGTACTACATTACCAGACTTAGATCCGTGTTTCCTTATTTTTATGGCTCACTCCCCAAAACCACAGGCATTTGGGCAGCTTTATTCATGCAAGTTGTTCCACTGATTTCAAAGGGACAACTCACTTGAATAAAATTACTCAAGTGTTTGTAGAATTGTCCCCATAAAACCCAATCATACAAAAAATATGCATGTGAGTAATTTTAACTAGGTGAATAGTCCCATTGACTTCAGTGGAACTGAAGTCAATGGGACTATTCACCTAGTTAAAATTCAGTGGAACTGCTCACATTAATAGCTTCTTTCACATGACTGACCATTTGCATGATCAGGTCCTTATTTTGCTCCTTATACCTGTGATATGCAATAACAATGCTAAAATAATTAATTTTATCCTGGGCTTTAAAAGATTTTTCTCATCTGAACTGGTCTTGATATTCTCCATCTCTGATATATTTATTTTGCTAGTTCAGTTTTGGAATTACAGTAGTTTGAAAAATAAACATTGTAGTCCTGTATCTGAAAGCAGCAGAGGGCGCTGAAACCATCTACACAGCCTAGAGGGGGATTTTTCCTAAATGTGCTGTGGGTTTCCCCATCTAAGGATTTCCTACACGCTACACCAACCAGAATTGTTATAAAGAGCTGAGTAACTGTTACAAGTGTCATTTTCAGAGCTGCAGACTCACACCGTGTTTCTTCAGAGAGAACAGAGAGCCAGGATTTGGAGCTTGCTTTCTTTTCATAATATATCAATTGCAAAAATTTAGACAAATGGGAAGAATAATTCCATCAGTGACAGTGCTTTTACTGGTGTTTGTGACTTGTGAGTTTTTGTTTTGTTAATTAATTAATTGTTGTAATTAATTTGAATTTTCCTTTATTTCAGAATCATTTCTCTTTACGGAAAATGATTTTACATTTCAGTAAATAAAAATTTGTTAATCTCAGTTAAGATGTTCTGTTTAACTAGCAAGAAAATTTTTATTCAGCACTGACTATTCTGTAGTAATGCAGTCATTTTGTAATTTAGTTTGCTAAAAAATGTATTGCACTATAGAATCATAGAATTGTTTCGGTTAGAAGAGATCTCTAGCACATCACTGTAGGTTTGATTTTATTATCCCTGAAGCATCCCTGATAGATATCAGTCAAGTATAGTATCAGTCAAGTATATCTGTAGTGAAGGTGATTCTATAACCTCCCTTGGTAACGTATTTACCTTCTAGTCTGCTGCAAAGTTTTAGAGACAGATCCCAGCTGGTGTAAAGTCGTGTAGCTCCATTGACTTCAATGGATTTACATTGTTCATCAGTTGATTAGTTAATGTGTGTAGAGTATTTTGGAGATGGAAAGCACTATTTAAGTGCTAATTATTATTAGTTTAACTTGCCCTATGCAACTATTAGTTTAAAAATAGTAAAACAAGAGGCAGGCTTTAATAATCTCATATACCATACTAGATTGCCGGTGCAAAGGAGAACATGAGTAATGAATGCTGCTGAGTTTGCATTTTTCTCCCCTTTTCAGCTAAAGCTTTTGAAATTAAGATTACACCTGAATACGTTGCTGCTCAGATTGGAGATAAACTTGAGCTGACCTGTAGTACTATTGGCTGTGAATCCCCAAGTTTCTCTTGGAGAAGCCAGTTGGACAAGCCCCGAGGTGGGTCAGTGACCAACAATGGGAACAGCTCCATCTTGACTATGGATCCGGTTGGCATTGAGAATGAGCAGGAGTATCTCTGCTGTGCATTGTGTGACAATGTGAAAAAAGAAAAAAGCATCAAGGTTGATGTTTACTGTAAGTGATTTATTCCCTTTATATATATATATTGGTGCAATGCTCATTCAAAATAAATGTGATTAATTATTCCTACAGTGGAGGGTCAATTATATCCCTAGCACAACAATTCTGGTATGGTTTAAACATATATTTCCTGGTAGGGGTCATAGATTGGTGCAGGGATTTCTTATTAGGCATCCTGAACTAGGCTACCTAGAGTGAATTTAGTCTTCCTGGTTTTATTTGCTCTTGGTGTTTTCCTCAAAGTATATGAAAGCCAGAAGATAGTCCCCTTGAAGTGTTCAAAAAGCTGAAAAAAATATGCTCTGGGTGGAAATGTTTGGGGAAAATTTGAGTATTAAGGGCCTGATCCAAAGCCCAGTGAAATCAATGGAAGTCTTTCTGTTGATATCAGTGGGTATTGGATCTGTCCCTTAGGACCAAATCCTGCCCACTTTACTGATGCAAATTGTTCCATTGACTCCAACAGGCCTACTCTTGTGAAGTGAGCAGGAGTTGGCTCATATTATAGGGATTTTGTAAATTCACTCTGCCTGCCACTATATTAGCTGCAGATACAAGGCATGCTTCTACACCACTGAAATCAATGGCAATTTTGTCTCTGAGTTCGTTGGGAACAAATCAGTCCCATATACCTTAATATTTTGGCTTGGCATAGGAAGGTCTTTATATTTAATGGTAGCTGCCATTATTTGGGAGCCACATTCAATAGCTGCTGGGGGTAATAATTAAAATTAATAAAAGCCGGGCCTTCTAAATGAAGATACAGCACATGCTATGCCTTTTTATTCCAGTTATTTCTAAGAACAGTATTATTGTTGTCTGTCACTAATTTAGAAATATATATATATATGGTAGCTGTTATTTTCTAATTCTATCAGTTAAAAAAGATCAGTATTTTTCTACCTTTCATAAAATGCCACGATGTTTTTAACATGGACATGTATTAAAAAGAAAGATGGATCCAATCTATACCCCAGATCCTAAAACCTCCAACTTTGAGTGTGTGTGGGGAAAGAGTCTGGAGGGTCAAAAACCCAAAATATAGACCCATATTTCATGACTGTAGTGGACTTAACCAAAAGCCAAGTCATGAACTCATGTGAACTTGAGCGTGTTTGAATTCTGGCTCTAGTTTCAATGGTTGTCTTTTTGGCCTTTCTCTAGTAAAAAGTAACTGGTATTGTTCTTTTAGCTTTTCCCAGTGATCCAGTCATTGAGATCAGCACACCCCTGAATGTTGGGGAAAAAGCCAGTATCACCTGTATGGTTCCCAAAGTGTATCCTTCTGAGCGTTTGAAGATGCACCTGGAGAAAGATGGATCTGTTCTTGAAATGAAAGAGTTTTATGAGGAAGGAATCACCGAAACCACAGAGACAAAAAGTCTGACATTGACTTTTATCCCCACCTTTGAAGACATTGGGAAAGCGATTACTTGTGTGGCTCAATTACCGATTGATGAAATGGAATTTGAGCCCAAGAAAAGACAGACTTCACAGAGATTGAGTGTAAACTGTAAGTATATTTATATTAGGGGATAAATTTTACATTAGGATTCATGGGCCAGGGCTACAAAGTGAGGGATATAAACAAAAGTACTCCTGATCCACACTGGATCTCGCACTGATGTCAGTGACTGTACTGCACAAAGATCAAGGATAGGACATGGCCCTTAGGTCGTATCATCTCTGGGCACAGTCTTGTAATCCCTTCATGTGAAGAATAACCATTGACTTCAATGAGCATTCTCCACATGGAGCGCCCTGGGTTATTAAAGTTAACTGTTGCATTCAGTAACAGTGGGAAAAAAGCTATGCACGTCAACCTTCAGAACCACCATTGTGGCTCATTCCTCTCTCCTTTTCTTTGGTAGCTGGTACAGAATTCACTCAGAGGGCAAACACACACAGTCTGAATCAGAGAGAGCAACTGCCTAAACAGAGGTGCTTTTTTGAAAAATTTCCCTTGAATGCCCATGTAATTCCCATTTTAGTCAATGGGATCCACATGCATATATCAGGGAGCAGAATTTGGCTCTAAGCAGTTCCTCTTGGAAAACCTCTAGTGTTGATTCCTCACTGAGCTCTCTGGGAAAATTGTTCCATTGTCCTATTGACATCACTGCTTTTGAAATGTTTCCCAATATCTGAAGTGTTTCCTTGAGATCATTTAGCCTCAGACATGGATCACGTGTCATTAACTTAGCTCATTGAACTTTTCTCTTCTGTTTTCTTCAAGTTGGTCCACAAAATGCTAACATCACTGTGTCTCCAAGCAACACAACCATGCAGGGGGAAACTCTGATGCTCACTTGTAGGACTACAAGTAATCCACCAGCAAGGATTGTTTGGGGAAAAGAGCTAGAGGATTCAAGTGTTCAGCACATTATCGACAAGGACACCCTTATCATTCCACATGCCCAGATGAGTGATTCTGGGCTGTTCATCTGTGAAGCCATGAATGACGCAACAAATAAATCAGAGAGAACAACAGTGGTCATTTCTGTACAAGGTATGAGCCTGCAAGAGTTTGACTTGTCTGGTTCTATGAAGCATAGAATTTCAACTGATCTACAGGTGATTCCTGAATGAACAAGAGAGTGGGGACTCTGAAATAATGGAACTGGGAAATTCCAGGGTCCTCACTACTGTATATTCAGGAGTCAACTGTAGATATGCTACTGCTATTCAGGAGTCACGTTTGTCATTGCAAGGTCTGATTTTTCTCTCATTACAATGCCTGATGTTTAATTGCTTCTCTCTTTTTACTCTCAAGCTAAGATAAACATATACATGGCTCCCCCAGTCAATGTCCCAGTGTGGGTAAGATTTCTCCCATGTCCTCTGGGTGACTTACCCAACCCACATTTAAGGCTGCCCTCTGAAACAGGCACTTAACAGCCTCTCTGGCTCCATGTGAATATGGTAGTCACCCTAAACGTGTAAGGGACAATAACCTCCTTTAAGACTGGAATGCCACTATACACGTAGCTGTGTGTGGCACATTGCCCAGGAGCCCTGTGTTGCTCCCAAATCTTCTGGCTAATTCTGTTTCCAGGTGGTTTGTGTATGCCAATATATGTGACTTTGTATTATGAAACCTGCTGAGCCATCTGACATTTAAATACATGTAGTGTCAAATGTTATCTTTGAAATCTATGAATTTCTTTTAGAGGCCATTTCCTCCAGTAAAGCTTAAAATATGATGAATTATAGATGTCATCTATTGTCTGCTTCATTGACTACCTCTTTGAAATCTCACCTGAAAATCAATCTTTTCACCTGTCCCTATGCCTTTTAATTAAATTCTCCTTATGACAGGCCCAGTCCTGTAGGTCTCCTGCCTTTGGCAAAACTCAACTTCAGATTCAGTCTCTGAAAAAGAACTGCAGGATCATTCCCTATAATATTTAATTGTTTACTTAAAATATAAGATTGTTGCCAAGACACCTAGGTGCATTGCATCAATCAAAACAATCAGACAATGACAAGTCAGAGTCCCTTGCTTCACCATTATTTATTAATTCTTTTTCAACCCTATACAGCACTATTAGGAAATTTCATAATGTGATTCACATGTCTGACGGGAGGTGTATACAATAATGTTATCCCTATAATGAATCCAGTTTAACTACATTTGGACAGCAGCATCACAAAAACAAATATACAGTAGAATTCATGGTCAAAATTCCAAAGGGGTGTCATTCTAGCCTCTAAGGCCTCAATCCTGTAATGAGCATCCTTTGGACAGATCCTTGCACACCCAAGGAAATCATTGCAGGATCAGGGCCCAGTTTGGTACTTGCAATTGACTGCAGGCAGAAATGTGACAGTATAGGGAGTCTGCCACCTCCTTTCAGGCACAAATCAAATATATTGTAATCTATCATAAGTCACATCCTCTGCAGTCCCCTGAGCACAGGGGCTGTGAATGAGTGGCCCTTATAGGGGCTGTTCAGAAGGAGAGGGGAGTCGTCCCAATGTGCAGTGCGTAAGGGCTAGTCCCCATTTAGCCCTCAGAGTGATGGCAGTCTCAGGTCAGGGACTGAGTGGGGATTGAGACTGTACTGCCCTCCCATCCATACAAACAGACCCTCTTGGTCAGGACTGAGGCACATTGGCTAAGGAGGGCTTGCACTGAAGCTCAAAAGCTATCTGTGCTGTATTTGATTTGAGGATAAATAGAGGATTTCAGTGTCCAGGGCTGACAATCTAGCACCTAATAAAGAACCCTCTCTTTGCTCCTCTTATTAATAACTAACAATGGATCCTTCGTTTTAGATGGACCAAGAAATACGACAGTCTCTGTCACCCCCTCCACCACAGTGAAAGAAGGGGGAGCTGTGACAATGACATGTACCAGCTATGGTAATCCAGCTCCAAAGATCTCCTGGACAAAGCATTTGATCAGTGGAGAGTTGCAGTTTCTTTCTGAAAATGCAACTTTAACTATAAATAACGTAAAGGCTGAAGACTTGGGGCTTTATGAGTGTGAAGGAGTTAACCAGTTTGGAAGAGAGAAAAAAACTGTGGACTTAATTGTTCAAGGTGCGTACAACATGATACATTGTAAGCCTTGCTTCAAAATTTTAGGGCTAATCTTGCTCAGACTGAAATCTGTGAGAATTTTGCCTTTGACTTCTGTGAGGTCAAGAATGGCCCTTAGTCATTAGGGTAAAATTTACCTCATGCAAAGCTCTCTGAATCACTAGAGTCCCATCGGGTGCATCTACACAGCCACTGGCAGCCTGCAGAAAGCCTCCACGCCGAGGCGACAGACTCAGGCTCATAGGGCTTGAGCTACTGCACTAAAAATAGCTGTGTAGGCAGCATGTTTAAATTGTGGCTTGACCTGGAGCTTGAGCTCTGACAACTAGGGAGAGAGTTGGGCTTCAGAGCCTGAGTTCCAGCCCAAGCCACAATATCCACACAGCAATTTTTAAGAGGTAGCACAACCCCCACGAGCCTGAGGCTGTCAGCCCAGGCTGAAAGGCTCACTGCCATGGGCTGTGTAGACATACCCATAGTATGTGAAAGTGGCAGATATACCATATATGGGGCTCGGCTAGAGGATGCAGGAATGTATGAATGTGAATCCAGCAACGAGCTCGGCCAGCAATTAAAAAACATAATGCTTGATGTCAAAGGTCAGTTAAAATAATGTTCTCTATGTTAATGAAGTGGGGTTTGTTTGTTTTTTGCTAGAGGCATAAAACATGGTCTAAAATATCAGCCAATTTCTTCAGACTCTAGGTTTTGGGGTCATTTTTTGTCATTCCCTAGGATTTTAATGTTGTGTGTGTCATGTAGTGAGTTACCCAGGGTCTTGTCATATATAATTAGTAGGGACAGATCAACAGTGAAGACTGTTCTCCAGAAAGATCCAGACGTCAGAAAACAATTGTTCTCCAAAATCTTTTAACAGTCCCTTACACTGGGGTCCTGCAAAACAGGGTTTCCCATGGAATCCTAATGACTTTCTCAGAGAAAGGTCACATGTCTGAAGGCTGGGCAAACATGCTCTCTTTTAGCTTCTGATCCTTTCTGTGTCTGTTCTGTAGAATGAGGCCTTCAGAAGCCATGCTTGTCTATTTTCCTCCTTTCATGAATATACATAATCATTTTAAATTAAAGAAAAAAAGTTCAGTATAAAGTGAAGGGTGCTATGTCCATCAATTAATAAACTATCCTTCCTGCCAGCAGCATTGTGTGAAGACTAGAGAGTACCTTTAGCTAGTGATCAAGTAGACTTTAAAGAAAAGATTGTGGTGAATCATTCAACTGAATTAAGGCCCTGAGAGCCTGCTGTAGATCGTCAGTCTCTACATTTGCATTTAAATCTTACCCGACATTTTCTTTCCTTTTAGTTCCTCCCCAGAATACTACAGCGTTAATATCTCCATCAGACAATGTTGATGAAGGGGAAAATATCGCTATTATGAGTACAACCTATAGTAATTCACCTCCACAGACAGTCCCGCAAAAGATCCATCCAAGCAACACAACCATCCTCTCATCCCAGAATGACACCTCTAGACGCTATAGAGTCATCAAAAATTACACAGGCATATACCCGGTTACTTACAATGAGACTGGAAATAACACTGATGTGATTGAGATAGCTGTTGTAGGTAGGCATATATGTTGCTTTGAACTTACTTGTATTGTTATCTTCCAATGATTGAAAGGTTACTGTTAGCACAGCTAGTGTACTGTTCACCCATAGATATACCATGGTTAGTGGTGAAAAACATAACAGAACAGTTCACTAGTGAATATCAGTAATGTAATAGCTTCCTATACAGCACTGATACTCTTAGCAATGCTACCCCAAAGTGGCACAGTGGCTCAAGGGAGGTGGGGAGAAGGCAGGCATAGCCCCACTTCCTCTATGCACCAGTCTGCAGAGCAAGATTGGCACATAGGGAGAAGAAGCCTGCACCCCACAAAAGGAGATAGAGGGTGCCCTGCTGTGCACTGGGGAGCGTGTTCCAGTTGAAGGCAGTGGGGTCTGTCCCATTGCAATAGCTGGGGCACTGCTCCACTCAGAAAAATGAGAAACTAAAACCATAATAAAGTCAATTCACGCATTCATAGCTGTTAACATGGGAGGATAGCTCTTTTAGAGCAGGATCCATGTGGAACAGCTGCTCCAGTGCCCCAGACTATATCATGCACATGTTCACATTCATTTTGGAGCTCCAGGGGAGAACATCATGGAGCACAGTACTGAGGGGCACTTTCTAAGATACTATACCCTGAATTAGTGAGCATAAGTGGAGCTCAGGAAAGCTAGAGTTCCCCTATGCAAATCTTTGTCCTATAGACACCACTGGGCATAGGGAACTGCATTATAAAAGGTGTGAACCCAGTGTGGGAGGAGTCAGGAGATGATGGCAACAGAAAGATGAACAGATTGGAAAGAGGGTAGGAAGGGGAAATAGGGAGAAATGGGATCAGAGATGTAGATGTACCAAGATTACAGAGGGCCTTGTACATGTGGACAAGACCTTGAATTTGATGCAGTAAGAGATAGGAATCCAGTGAAAGAATTCAAAGGGGTCAGATAATATGCTCAAAGCTGGAGGAGAGGAGGATGACATAACAGTAGTATTGTCTTTACAGTGACGTGCATGCATCTACTTGTAACAGTTTTTAATCAACTTCTTCTGTCTCCTCTTTTTTTTCCCCTCGTTTTGCAGAAATGGTGAAAGAAACAGATTATACGATTATTGTGATTGTTGTGCTCTCTTGTTTATCAACAATGGCAATCCCTGCACTTGCAATATTGGTTTACATGTCAAGGAAAGCAAAGATAAATGGATCTTACAGTCCTGTAAATGCACCAAAACCAAATGTTTAAGCAAGTGACTAACCTTTTTCATTCCATGACATTATATGACATGCAAGTGACTTTTTGTAACACTGTCGTGAAAAACATGAAAAACTGGTCTGTACTGTGATAAATATGACAGCCTTTACATTAAAGGGAAAAATAAGACACTGCCTTAGAAATAGGTGAATCGCTTCCCTATTAAAGCATGCTCAACAAGAAGAGTTCTTTGAAGTGCTAAGTTTGTAGATAGTATCCCATTTCCTGTACATATGTATTATAAACACATTCAAGTGAACACCAGTTTGGAAATTCCAATATCCTATTGCAGCTGTACATAGAAATGTTGTTTCCTGAGATATAAATCAACACTATTTGAACTGATTAGACTATTTTGGCATTATTTAATAGTGAGTGTTTTAAATATAATTTGTGTAAATGTTTGTTGGTGGTACTTTCCTACTGCATGTAATGTGTTCCAGGTCCTTCTCTTATTTATGCCAACATAACTCCATTGGCTCCAGTAAAACTGCATAGTATAAATGAGAAGAGAATTTGGCCTTTTGTTTCTAATTAATTGTCACAAATGTAAATCCTTCAGAGTCAATTAAAAACTTTTAAACTTTTGTTTAATAAATGTGCCAAAGCTTTTGATACGCATGTAACAGTTATAAATGTAATTCAGCAAGTATCTGTTTGGGGTTAAGATATAATCAACTGTAGCATGTGAGATGTACAATGGTATGGTATTTATTTGGGGTCTTGTCACTTTAAAGTATATAGCAAGATTTTCATTGACTTCACTGTGGGCAGGCCCATAATTTAGAAGTTAACTCTAAATAGACATGCTTTATAGACTTTCACACAAAAATAAATCCACCTTGGGGTATTGCTGTTAATCATAAATGGTAATAAGGCTCCAATACACATATTCAACTCTTATTAAATAGACACCGAATTTGTTAGACTCATTGTAAAAAAATTGACCTAACATATTTAGATGAAGTTTCTAAATACTTCACTGTCTCCTGTTCTTGGTACTGTATTTTTGTTCATAGAAATGTTTATTCAGTTGAAATTCCCAACCAATGCCCATGTAATAGTGAGATGCAACATGTATGTTTGCTATATTCCCATTGTTAATCCTTATTTCTTTGAAAAGCAAAGTGGTCAAAACGCTGAAACTAGGTGGTGTATTTATTTGTTTTGTTTTCTATCTTGTATGGTGTGTGTAGCAATAATGGGACCCAGGACACAGACTGGCCTGTATGAGGGAAAACTCAGGGAGTTAATGTGTACATTCTATAGACGGCACCAACACAAAAGCAGCAGCTGCAGTAGACTTATATTATGAATTAGTTGTCACAAAACAGTATATGGTCCTATATATTAGAAAATTCTGTCAGGAGAAGAAATGAAGAGATGCCAGTCTGTTAATCTATGTAAAAGGCACCTAACATGCTGCTTCTGCCAATCCTGAAGAAAGAAAGATCTTCCCTAGTTAAGGAAGCATGCGATAAAGCAGGACTCAGGGCCTGGAGCACAACTCCAAGGGAGTAAAAAGTCTGCCAGGGTCATCTCTTCTTTACAATACTTTGGGCCTGGCTGGGCGTCTCAGAGTTGAATTTTCCCCCTAGAACTTCACACTGGTTCTCTCCCTTCTGCTTGGAAAGGGGGACCACAGCCGCTGTGGCATCATTGTGATGCTGGCAGGCCAGGTGCCAGCTCGTGCCAAGGCTTTAGGCCTCAGCCAAACTAATTGCTGGGAACCTGTCTCTGTGTTAGTATGGTTAAGAGGGTATTGAACTTATAACAATGTGTTTAGTGTTTAGACCTTATCAAATGCTTGTAAGTTGCTGCATGCCTTAACATCACAGATAATTTCTTTATCACATGCTATGCAGTAACATTTAAGTTTTTGCTTTGTAACTATACAAACTGTGAACCAGGCAGGAGGGATCATCTCCTGTCCCTCAAGAAGGCCTATCAAAAATAAGTGTGCCACTGTGGAACATCACAATACAAAGACATTGTTAATTATCCCCTTGCACCCATGAAGAGCCTACGTGCAAAAGGGCTTGTCCCATAAGCTTGAATTCTGGAAGAAGAAAATAAAAACAGCTGACAAGAAATTTTTTTCGTCTCTTTTGCTGTTTGA
Organism: Platysternon megacephalum; assembly: GCA_003942145.1. Classification (NCBI taxonomy): domain Eukaryota; kingdom Metazoa; phylum Chordata; order Testudines; family Platysternidae; genus Platysternon; species Platysternon megacephalum. The sequence goes on along the minus strand of QXTE01000185.1, from coordinate 739,108 downwards.
CTCTTACAGGGCCAGAGCTACGAAACAGAATCTGAGATCCCCAGGGTCAATCTGGGTTAGCCCTAAAAGACATTTGGAGTTGACAGATCACTACAACCTTATCACTTTGTAAAACCATAGACTAACTCATTTGTATGTATGCTTGCCACCTTTAACTTTGTAATAATTCTAATTATTTTCTTAATTAATAAATCCTTAGATAGTTTACTATAGGTTTGGCTACAGTGTTGTCCTTGGTCTGAGCTCTAAGATACAAATTGACCTGGGGTAAGTGATAGGTCTCCTGGGACAGGGAGTTACCTGAATATTTTGTGATCTTTGGTGTAGAGCATTACGTCTAGCTTGCCTGGGTGGCGAGATGAACTGGAATGCCCAAGGGGACAGTCTGTGACACCACAGTAAGACTGTTTAGTGCTTTAGTAGTTCACATTTGTTACTGGGCTGGTGAAATCTAATTATAGCAGATACAACCAGTTTGGGGCTTCTGCCCTGCTTCTTGACAGTCTGCCCTGAGGTTGGCACTCATGGTCGTGAGCCACTCCAGACAGCGTGACAATCATCATCCTTCCTTCCATTCTAGTAGAGGGGGTGGAGACTGACTACCAATCCTACCAGTTCAGTCAATGTCTAGTATTAAAGAGAGTAAGCACAAGTATGTGCTATTCTCATTTTTATCTGTAGCTATCAGGAACTTATATTATTGTTAAATCACATTTATTGAAAACCACTTCATACAAACACTTCATGTTAACTACAGAAATAACTACAGAAATAAGTACCAGTTCTCAGCAAGTTTCTTTCATATCTCGTCTCATCACAGATGGGTTCAATTATTAACATTTCTTTTGTTTCCATTAATGTTAACTGTAAGTGTAAATATACATACACATATGTCACTGTTAATATAATTTGAAAAATATTAGAATTTTTCAAAACAACGCATATAGATAATCTCATTTGTAATTTCTCACTAATACCCATGAGAAAGTAATATTGTGAGTGCCTCTATTAAAACACTACAGAGTATATTGTTTAAATATACATTATCAACACAATAAAAAATTCTTCAAACTAGCATGTTATTTCTTAAACTGCAGTTTGCATAATTCCAAACCTTACAACAAAGTTTATTTTTATTTGTATCTATTCAATGTATTGAAAACCCACAATAATAATACAGGAAAAAACATCACAGCTACTAGCTGTATTTGAATGTTATTATGTAGTATTACATTAGCTGAGATAATCCCAAAGAATAAGAATGGAAAACATTTTACCACAATAATCCAATGACCTAGTGCATTGTAAGGACGTATATAATTTTGCATGATTCCACTCTGTGTTCATTTAAAAAAAGAGAAAAAATCTGCAGTTATACTGGTCAATTAAGCAAACTACGTGCTCGAGATTATACTGTATTTTCCAGTTTAAATAATTGCTTAAGTACCTGCTTACTTTTATTCATTCCCTTACATCACATTGCATTTACTGTTACTTAAGACTGTGCTTAGCTGCCTTTATTAAAATATGTTTTGTCCCCAGGGTGGGCATGAAAGATTATTAACATTTACCATCTCAAATTTCATTTCTCTGTCTCCCTGACAGAATGCTAGTGGAAACTACTCCAGAGATGGCGTGGCTTATACCTGTTTATGCATAAGCTTGTATTAAATGGATTAATCATTCTGTCACACAAAGAATATAATGTAGTTCATAAATACATACCTAGAAGGGATACTCACTGTTAAAAATAAGTTGATATGGAACACAGATTACAAGCATTTCTTTATTTTTAACACTCACATGTTCTGTCTTACTTGCTTTAAAAACTGACTAACCAGTGCAGATACTGTGTTGGAGTCATGGCCCCACTGAACTCTATGGTAAAACTAATGTTGCCTTCAACATGTCAAGTATTGTACCTCAGGTATATAAATCAAAATACTATTGAATACATATTTGGCAGCAGGAAATACAGCAAACTGCTGCAGCTGTTGGTTTATATTCATACTTCCATGCTATTTGGACTTGAATATTTTTTAAAACCATTATTTTGACCATTTCATTATTGATATAATTAATATTTCCATGTAGCAACACAAGAAGTAGCTTACCTTTCTGCTTGCTTTCTCAACAACACACACAAATTCACATTGATCACCTACATTAGACAATGAGGAAAAAGTTAACTTTTCAAAAACATTTGACGAATCAGTCCAATTGCCCTCCATGTTTACTGTTATTTACATTTACCTTATCACCCAGCCAGCTTCTTGTCATCAGGTCATGAAATGAAGGGCCGTGCAAACTCATTTTTCTCACTTTTGCCTCCAGTCTGGCTGCAACTTTGTGGGTCTGCACAAATGTTACCGGACAAGAAATGTAACACATATTAGCACATAATGCAATCTCCTTTTTCTCTGTTTCACCATTGTGTGTGCTGTCATTTGTTGATATTTTTACCTCAAAACCTTTAACCATACTTCATAAATTGAAGTATATTATCAAAATATTTAAAAATTACATCAACATGGTAAACAATTGTCTTTGTGAAACCATTCTTTTTCTTCCATATCTTCTAGAAATATGTTATTAATATCAATTGGATTGCTGCTTTCAACTTCTGCTGCTACTTGTTTCTTTTCTTCTGCTGCCATACATTCATTTTCTTCTGTGTCTGTGACCTCCAAGTTTATCACACTGCTGTTATCAGGGTTCTCTGCTACATCACCATCCATTTTTCCAATAATGGCTGAGGGGACTGTTTTTTCAATGTCACCCACATCTGTTTGGATGTTTTCCTTTGACAATCTCTTTTCAGTACTTAATGCTGGTGACTTTTTATATGGTTTTAAGTGGGAGATACTGTACATATATCCTAAAGTCTTCCCTTATAAGGTTTCCACTTTAAATTTATTACTACAACAATGGTAACTTTGTATGGTCCTCAATAAATACATTACAGTGTCCCTCCCTTTCTTGTTCTCCTTCTTGCATTCAGTAACATAATGCGTTCCCCAACTTTGCATGTTATTTTCCCATATTTAGACATCTCTTCTAGCATAGTATATTTCTTGTTTTTTTTATGGTTTAGAAATATTACTAACAATCAATGCAATGTCAGCATCCATTGCAGTTTTCAGATTAATACTGTACTCTTTGTAGTATTTTTCACTGAATTCCTTGAAAGCTTGTGGCTTTGTAAATAAATGGAGAAGGTGTTGTATTCATAAAATGGAGAATCACAGACTAACATATTTACATGAAAGCTGATAGTATTTACATACACTTACAGTGTAATTCTAAACCTGCTCTAAACTTGGTCTGGAAACCTTGTTTCATGACCATACAATAGTTTGAAAGGGTGACATTTTGGTTGTCATGTGTGGTTTAGAGCTCAAAGAAAAAAAACCCATAAAGAAATTCATTCCAATTACACTTGGTGTCAACCAATTTCCACAATGCTTTGTAAAAAGTAGTGACTGATTAGTTTGTGCAAAGAAATAGTTAATATAACATCTTGACTGAGACAGACAATACATAGAATCAACAAGGTATAAGCTGGAGGACATTGCAATGTATTGCCATGATTTTTTTTTTCATTTCACATGTGATACAGTAAAGAGACTTTGAAGATTTATTATCAATACACAGTTTACAGCATGGTCCTGTCTACTTACCTTTACCACTGGAAAAAAATGTCCCTAAAATTACCTTTGGGTGGATTTGTTGGTGTTTGGGTTGAATAGGTTGAAGCTATGTTCTAGCCCCATTCTTTTCACAAAAGGCCAGGTTAAACTGAAAAGAATGTATGCTGTAAACTTTCCTTTGGAAATGTGCACATTTATGGTCTTTTCCCTATTTCCTATTGATGTTGTGTGCTATTACTATGGCTTCCTATCCCATCTTTTAGTATTACTACGAGGAAAAATAAATATGTGAGTAAATAAAGTTGCAATTAATTTATTTATTTTTTTGGCTGTGTGAGGATACATGGAAAAAGTTGTCAGCAACGATTTTCCTTAAAAAAAAAATAGTCATGAGAACAATGAAGCCAATGTTCACCATTGAATATCTATGACCTGATTGTATAGTTGAAGAAATAGTGAAAAGAATCTCAAAAATAAGTCATTACCTCATTATTGAATTCAGAACCATGAACTGTCAGTATCTGCTCTGGCCATCCAAATCAATTTATAATTTTACTGATTTTCTTCGCCATCTCATGTGCTGTGTTATTTCTAAGTGGAAATGCTTCCACCCATTTTGTAAGATGATCTGTAGCTGTCAATATGTACTGGTTTCCTTTGTTACTGGTAATGGCCCCATTAAATCCATTCCCACCAATTCCCAGGGTCTCTGGACCTGTATGCGGGGGTACAGGTTACACTTTGGATCTCTCCTAATATGTTTTCTTAATAAGCCCATATGTACTAAACAGAGTAAACACTATGATGTGGTTTTCACAGTGGTTTAAACAACCATACAATCAGAATCCACTTGACTTAAGAAAGTAAAGAAATATAGGGATAGGGATAGGAAAAGTCCTTCAAGAGTAAACCTGCATAAATATGATGTGCCAGCGCAAAGAGCAACAGAGGATATTGTTGCACTATGTCATGCCATCCATATACTTTACACTTGTTGTTCAATTGGAGGCCTTATTGTGTAGCAATAATAAACACAAATAACAATAAATAATTTTCTTGGACACTCCTTCAAAGCTTCCTTTCTGTTTTTTAAGGAAGTGACTAAGACTTTGTATCATGTATATGTAACCTGCACTGAGAACATTCCTAATGCATTGACAATGTAAGGGATTTAAAAAAAAATGGAAAGATAGATAGTAGAAATAGGAGAGTTCAAAATTCACTTTAAAAGTTTTTCAAAGTGGTATCCAAATTTAATTCCATTCCTACTTCCTGGCAATGCAGACATCTCTCAGCATGGTTTGGAGAGAATATGATGGTATTAATATTCATGTATTAAAATGTTATTGCACGGGAATGGAGTTCACATTTTCACACCAAATGGTTAAATATCTTTCTTTGCAATATAAATTTCAAATTTGTATTTAAATTTAAATTAGAGGGTTTTGCTTCATTACTTTACATATTCAGTCCTTGATATTTTTGCCATTCCTAGGCAATAGTATTTTGATATCAGTGCAATTCTTGTTTTTACTATTCCTTGATGTCCACAAGTTGGACTGTCATGATAACATTCAGACAGTTGTAGGGCTTGTTTCATGGTGTGCATAATAACTTCAACCTTTCTACCTTTTGCAGAATGGAAATGTGTTGGATGGAGATGTGTTGATGACATCGTGTTGCAGTTAAGCAATTAGCACATAGTTTTTAAAGTATCTGTATAAAGAGATGTCTGTATATAGTATGAGCTGTGATGGCTTGAGTACGGGAGAGAGAAGAATTTTACTATAGGGTTATAATTGGATGTTGAAAATTCTTAAAATTAGAAATCATTGCTCAGTGAAAATGTATGGATTATTATTGCTGTTGGTGGATACACTGCTAACCTGATTCAGAAATAAAGTTGAATTATAGCATATTTTTGTAATATTTTAATTTATTGTCATTTGTCATGCAACTGACACAAATACATTTCTTAGAGTAGCTAAATATGTAGCAAATGAGATTTTTGTGGGATGCATGCTATACTTTTTAATGTAATAATGTCATAGAATACAATGAAATCTTCAGTACATAAATGATGGGCCTGATCCTGCACCACCGAGGTTGTTCGCAGTGTTACCATTAACTTCAATGGGATCAGGATTAGTATCGCCGATTTTTTTTCAATATCCCACAAAATTTCCTTTGCTACATAATATAAATAAAATCTGCCCATATACAACCAATGGAGATCAATTTTCATTTCAGTTCATTAGGTCATAGTTACTGGAAACAGGAAATATAACAGCACAAAAATAATATGAATTTTGAAAAAATACAGGATATTGGATTATGTGTTAAGAAAACAACAGAATATTTACTGAAACCCCTCCTTTATCTTCCACATTGAGGTTTATTACAGTGGGTTTTTTCCCCTTAGTACTGCTTTTTGGAAAAAAACAGGGTATGCCGTAATTCGAAAGAATCTGCGAGAAACAATAAACTCATGTGTACACATTTCAATATCATGATAAGATCACAAGCATGAAATACATTTAAAAAGCACAAAGTGATGTCAGAGATGTTTTGTTTAATGCCCTTGACCATTTGGAGCTTGATGTACTCAGCCAGGGAGGACCTAAATCTTTGGGTACACAGGATTTCTATTAATGGGCTCACAGCGTGTTGAAGGATAAGCTGTCTTGGCAGGATAGTTATTTCACTGGAGAATGGTAAGTGGAGACACTTGAGGTAAGCAAGACAGGTAAGCAAGGTCAGGAGTGTATCCCTATCTGGGCTGACAAATCCCATGTTACATCACAGTAAAACTGAAATATTTTATCTCCATTAAGTTTGTAGCTAAAAATCTTAAGTGGCACTTAAGTAGACAAGCTGCCTAGGCAAGGTCATCACAATACCTTTGAGATATCCCTTGGTAAAAAAACAACTTTTTGGAGCAGTAAGGACCAAGCTCAGAGACTTCTGTCTTTTCAGGACTTTTTAGAAAGCATTCTATGGAGTTAAACACTTGGGCTATTGTATGTAAAACAAGAAGTGAAGGTTTTAGTATTCCTTTATTGGTCCTTTTCCAGTTCGGAGTAGGCCACACAGTTTCTTAGTAAAGAAACATTTAATATACACAAAACACTGAAAATAGTGTAAACATTATAAATAGTATTCAGAATACTTATGAATTCCCTTTGAACACAAATATTAGACAGAAAAATCTACTATAGTTCTTTATACAGAATTTCCCTCTTTGTTTTTGTACACATGTTAAACAACAGTGTTGCAACACTAAATTTACATTTCTGTACTTTGGTGCACACATGTTAGCAGGTTACCTCTGATCTTATTTCAGAGACATTTTCTCAGGCCTTTTCCTCACTGCTAAAAGTCAAGTGCCTTGTCCTCACTGCACTGTTACCTCAGAATAGCTCATAGACCTACGGCTCTATAATGTAGCCCTAATAGGCAGTGTACACTGTGGGGGGAGGGATAGCTCAGTGGTTTGAGCATTGGCCTACTAAACCCAGGGTTGTTAGTTCAATCCTTGAAGGGGCCCCTTAGGGATCTGGGGCAAAATCAGTACTTGGTCCTGCTAGTGAAGGCAGGGGGCTGGACTCAATGACCTTTCGAGGTCCCTCCACTCCAGTTCTATGAGATAGGTATATCTCCATATATTTTATTTACACACCTGGTTTCTTCAGATCTTGATAAGGACATCAGCTCCTTCTTTTCAAAATACTTCTGTGTTGCTGGCAAACCCAGCCCTCACAGCAGATCTTGATTTTGCATGCTTGATCTTGCAGCAATGAGCCATGATGTCAGAGGGCTGTCTTGAACTAATATATGTATAACATTTTCCCTCTTGAGAGCTGATTGGCTTAGCTATCAGGTGAGTAACAGGGAGTGACCAGCCAGGTAGATTGCCCACAACAGGGGTGAAAGTAGAAATAGGGACTTACCGGTACGGGGCTGGGTTGGGGATGGCTCTGGCCCCCGGAAGGGGCGGGGCCTTGGGCGGAAGGGGCGGGGATGGGGGGTCAGAGCCAGCCCCGCCCCGCCCTGTACCGGTAAGTGCCCTCCCCCTCGCCCGCTGGGGTAGCCGCAGCAGCCGGAAACAAAAGCCAGTACTGCCCCAACCCCTTTAAACCGCTGCTGGAGCCCCCGGCTGCCGCTGCTACCCCAGGGTTCCGGCAGCAGGGCTCCAGGGGCTATTTAAAGGGCCCGGGGCTCCCCTGCCTCTACCGCCCCGGGCTCTTTAAATAGCCGCCGGAGCCCTGGGGTAGCAGTGGCGGGGCTCCGGCGGCTATTTAAAGGGCCGGGGCCGTAGAGGCAGCAGGAGCCCCGGGCCCTTTAAATAGCCCCTGGAGCCCCACCGTTACTCCAGGGCTCTGGGGGCCATTTAAAAGGCCCAGGACTCCCCTGCTTTTACCGCCCCGGCCCTTTAAATAGCCCCAGAGCCCTGGAGTAGCGGCGGCGGGGCTCCGGCAGCTATTTAAAGGGCCCAGGGCAGTAGAGACAGTGGGAGCCCCGGCCCTTTAAATAACCCCCGGAACCCCGCTGCCGCTACCCCAGGGCTCCAGCAGTGGGGCTCTGGCAGCAATGTAAAGGGTCTGGGGCTCCAGCCATTGCTGGGAGCCCCAGGCCCTTTCGGGAAGCTGGGCCGCCCCGGTACGGCGCACCGGCTCTTGCCAGTACACCGTACCGGGGCGTACCAGCTTACTTTCACCTCTGGCCCACAATGAAAACTACCTACACAGCTTCAGAAACAAACACAGAGCATGTCTAGGAACTGCCACACACCTATTTGGATGTTTTGGGGCCAGATGATATCCCTGCATTCTGCAGGTGTGCCGAGACACAATAATGTATTGTTGCGGAGGGGTGGGCAAACTTTTTGGCCTGAAGGCCACATCTGGGTATGGAAATTGTATGGTGGGCCATGAATGCTCACGAAATTGGGGATTGGGCTGTGCGAGGGGGTGAGGGCTCTGGCTGGGGGTGTGGGATTCGGGGTGGGGCCAGAAATGAGGAGTTCAGGGTGCAGGAGGGGGCTCTGGGCTGGGGCAGGGGATTAAGGTGCGAGGGGGGGCTCCAACTCAGGGTGCAGGCTCTGGGATGGGGCTAGGAATGAGCAGTGGGGGTGCAGGAGGGTGCTCCAGGCTGGGACAGAGGGATTCAGAGGGCGGGAAGGGGATCAGGGCTGGGGGTTGGGGCGCAGGATGGGGTCAGGGGTGCAGGCTCCGGACAGCACTTACCTCAAGCAGCTCCCAGAAGCAGCAGCATGTCTCCCCTCTGGTTCCTAGGCGGAGGTGTGACCAGGCGGCTCTACATGCTGCCCCGTCCACAGGTGCCGCCGCTGCAGCTCCCATTGGCTGCAGTTTCCAGCCAATGGGAGCTGCGGGGATGACGCTTGGGGCACACGTGGAGAGGGGCAAGCCCCAGACCCCACTCCCCAGCGGGAGCTCGAGGGCCAGATTAAAAGATATGAAGGGCCGCATGTGGCCACCTGGCCATAGTTTGCCCACCCCTGTTGTAGTGTTATAAGTGAGCTGAAAACATCTTTATTTCAGCCTATCAAAATGTGTCCTCACTGTGGCTATCACAGTCATGAACTCATAAATATTACTATTACAACATAAGAAAGGTAAAAGAGACAATACTATGTTTGTAAATTATATTTTCCTAAGAGAACACTGTGAGTAAAAGGAAAGGTTTAAATGTGTGACTAGCAACAATGTGTGTTTTTTTACCATGGTGTAACTAACATGCATTAACTACCACACTGTAAAAACTTAATGGGAGACAAGGCACTTTAGTTTTTACCAAAAAGTAAAGTAGATGAAGTCAGCACTATGCCCCTGCCCAACCAATGCAAAGGAGAAACAGCATAATTCGTTAGAAAAAATATTGATTTTGGCAGTGCAAAACAGTAAACTAATCAGGTTGAAGAACATCACTGAAATATATCAGAGCAAAGATATGTATCATATGTAAAAAGCAATAACTGTAAAGTGTGCACTCAGAAATGTAAACAATTTGTAGAAAAATCAATATCTCTGTATGCAGCAAATGAAGAAATAGGAGAATAAAGCATGTGCTTCAGTGTTTGCAGGATTGGGAATTACTTACAGAAATAAGGATGTTTTATAACTTTTCAATTAAGGGCAGGGGGGGAACCCAAAATAGAGTTGAACGTTATAGGACTGTACAACAGTTTTAGGTATATGGATTCTTTGGGAGAGGTAACAGCAAACGTAGGAGGCGAGGCCCAGAGCCACAAAGGTATTTCGGCTCTTAACTTCAATGGAAGTTAGGAGCCTAAATACCTTGTGGATCTGATCCTAAAGGCTTAGGGACAAAAAGACAAATAAAAGGAACCCAAAATTATGTATTTCTTTGTTAAAATGCTATGACTTTTGGGTATATAACTCATGATTTTTGAATTCTTGTGCTTGCCAATCTTCCTTGGGGTTGTAGATCTATGTTCAGTGAAAATTACAGTAGATATTTAACTTTGAGAAGGAGTTCATATGATATATTATACTGCCCTTAGTGAATATTTGGGAACCAACTTCTAGACACAAGTAGCAACATGTAAAAAAGCACTAAGGTGTTGGATTGACAGATAAAGTAACAGGTGAGAAAGGCCTTCTCTATTGATGGATCAAATAAAACTCTGAAGAAATTCTGAGACCCGCCCTGTAAATCAGTCAGCCTTAAAGTCACATGGTACAAAAGAATAACTGTGCTCTATTTAAAAAAGTTAGAATTAAAAATTGCAAATTACAATATCACAATAAAAACATAGGAAGAAACACACTGAGATGTCATTACTAAAACTACAGCAACTATTAATATTTTCAATTATTTTCTGCTATTAAAATATAAATTAAATAGCACAATGACATCCATCTACACAAGGCTAATGAAGGTTAATGATTAAGTGCTAAGAATAATGAGAGTAATAAAATAACATTTTAAAAAGTAAACAACAAAAAGGAGTAAAATTACATTCATAATGGATTACAAGAAAAGGAGTCCAGTTCAGGAAATCAGAAAAGGAGAAAAAACAAATTTGTTAACTGCTATGAGGCTTTGGGCATATAAACTGCTATGGGACTCTCTTAAACATGGAAAATACGTTTGACACTGTTTTTGCGGGGGAGGGTGTGTAAAATATTTCACTGAATCAAGTCTCCTTCCTGGTTGCTGAGATGTACCATCCTGAGGGTGTGAGAGGAAGCCCCTCTGCTACCCAACTTCTATTTTTGCAACCACTGCAGATGGCTCACCTCATTTCTGGTAACCTTTACCCTCTCCCTATCTGAGGTTTTGCCCCTTTTCCACTGTCTGGCTGCACATCTGCCTGTTCTTAACTCCGGCTCCTTCCCCGTCCCTGGTTTTGCCTCTGGGCCCATCTTCTTTCCTTGCCTCCAGCTGCTGACCCTCCAGTGCATTCAGTTTGTCCCCTTGCACCGATTCTGCCCATCTCTCCCTTCTGATTTGCCCCATCCCCTTTTAAGCCCCCCCATTAAGCCCAATAGAGGGCAGAGTAAGGGTAGCCACTTCAGCAGCTGTTACAGAGCTTGCTCAATAATAGCAAAGCCTCAGAGTATATCAGGCAGTAAAATATGATGTTATACCAACTCTGGGGTATATGATGTTACACCCACTCGCTTCACCAGCTTAGAGCCACATTTTATCCCATCTACAGTGTGGTGCCTGGCTTCTGTGCCCAGAGACATCAGTTATCTCTCTGTCTTTTGAACAGATTTCTCTGTGTGTGTTTACTGTAACAACAGCCTTAGTGTGTGACTATTAATACACATTTCCCAGACCTGAAGAAGAGCTCTCTAAGTTCAAAAGCTTGTCACTTGCTCACAACAGAAGTTGGTCCAATAAAAGATATTACCTCACCCCCCTTGCCTCTCTATTAATAAACAAGGCTGTTTAAAAAAACAAACAGCTGGGTTCAAAAGCATGTCCCAACATCCTACTTATTGTCACCCCCCCACCAACTAGTCCAGAATAAACTCTCTCTGGCCAAAAAAAATAAAAAAATGTGATGCTTTACAGCAATGTCCACTCCTGTGGACCTGAATGGCCTCTCACTTACACCTGTGCCAAGCAGGAGTAACTTAATTGAAGCCAATAGAGCTATCATACACTGGAGAATCAAGCACTGCTGCAGAATCAGGCTCCATGTGAATAAGAGGAACAAGCTCGTTCAAGGCTTCTGTAAGTAACTGGTTGTATTGGAAGATAAAGATTTTTTTTTTTTAAAAGCTATTTATAAAGGTTGGAGAAATTATAGGAATAGCTTAATCACAGAAAATGCCTTTGGTGGCATTGGTAACATGCATTGTTGTTTTAGATGCAACTTCTTTATTTCATTAAGCAATTTGTAACAATTTTTACGTGTTTATAACATCCCAAAGTACAGAAATGACTAATAAATCATACAATCCTATAGCAAACAATTACTTGAGGATTAAAAAGTTCAGCTAAATAATTCATTCATTTTGATGTAAGGAATTATGCTCTCAAACATAGAATTTGCTGAAAAACCTCATTGTTTTCACTAGCGCTAAATAAAGTCAGTGACACTAATTGCATAAGTAGAAATTACAGGTTTTATGTATTTTATAAAAAATGGGGATGGGGAGGGGATGTGACCAGAATAAATTGTACTGTGGCTATTCTCTGTTCACCATGGCCCATAGGGGAGCATGGAAATCAGAATGTAAGTTAGAGAAGTCCTAAAGCTGCTCTGAATTACTCTGGGGGCCATGCAGGCACACCTCCAAATATCAAGAGCACAGAGTTGGCTTTAAGCCTTCTGCTTCTTCCCACCCGTGCTTCCTCAGTTCCTGTGCTCTGTGCAGGGACAAGTGATCACAGAATCTGGGCCTGTGTCTTTTATTCACCCAAACAATGTTATCTACCTTTACTTAGCAATAGCATTTGGAAATGTTTCTTGTTCCCTGTGTAACTGTTGAAATCAGGGATGAAGTCACTTGAGATGAAGTTGAACCATTGTATTAAGAGAGAGAACGCTTCCATGTAAATATCATTATTCTAAGACAAATAGCTATTTGTAAGTGATGTCTTAGAATAATGATATTTACATGGAAGTGTTTTTCACTTCATATAATGGCTCACATTCATCTTCTGTGGACTTCAATAAAGTTATACTGGGAATGAATTTGGCCCAGCTTATTTATTTTATTTGCAGACAAAATTGATAATTATATCCATAATATTTTATAATATAATAAGTATATTACTTCTGTAACTTTTATGCTTTTTTGTATGTCATCACTGGCAATTTTTATTGTTTGGAATAATAGTTCTGCTAGAATGTAACAAATTTAATATAACAAGAAGCATAGTGGATATTCAGTGAAGGAGAAGACTATTTCTCAGTAAGATATTACAGTATGTGGTTGTTCCTTAGACAGTACCACCTCATTTGCAGCTGGCTTCCCTTTCCAACTGTTCACGGGTTGCCACCTTCACTTTAATCAGGGGCTAGCTTGGTAGATCAGCTTTCTTTCCAGATCTCAGGTGAGTGGGCAGCCACATTCAAAGAGGGTGCTGTGGGCCATTGCTGCAACTGCTATTGGCCATTTAATCAGAGCCGGTTCCAATTTTTGCCGCCCCAAGCGGCGAAGAAAAAAAAAAAAGAAAAGAAAAACCCGATTGAGCTGCCGCCGAAGAGGAAGAGAGGGAGTGAAGGACCCACCGCCGAATTGCCACCGAAGACCCGGACATGCCGCCCCAATAACGGATGGACTGCCGCCCCTTTCTATTGGCCGCCCCAGGCATCTGCTTCCTTCGCTGGTGCCTGGAGCCGGCCCTGCATTTAACAATGTGGGGCTAAGACTCTACAGAGTGCACTGGACTAGTCTAAGCTCCACAAGGTGGGAGAGACCAGGCCTGATGAGAGGAGCAAAGCTGTGTTACAGGTAGGTGATTCTGGGAATACAGAGAGGGAGGAAGGCACCTAGCAACAGGCAAACTGGTTAAGATAGTTCAGGTAAATGTCTGAACACTGAAATGCCCACCCAAGCAGACTCTAAACTCAGAACCTTTTGTGGTTTGCTCAGCATTTATCTTCTCTCCAAGCCAACTAACTAATGAAAAAAGCAATCTGAATATTTTCATACATAAAAGGAGTGAGTGCAGTTGCACTTAGCTAGTGGCATCATATTATTTGTCGTTCCTGAGTAACTGGACAGCCACCAAGTAACCATAGTGGTGAATCCATTGGCTATTCCTGCCTTTCATCCTCCAGTGTGTTGTTCCAGTAGTCCTTCCATGCTGCTGCAGAGTATGGAACCAGAGCTCTATTACACATGAGGCATGAAGTTCACTTGTAAATTTCCTCTATGCATAATGGAACTGGGGAGGTTCTACAGTGTCTAGGGTTATGCCTGTGACTGAGGAGGAGGCAGCAACAGCATTTGGCCCCTTGTGATAGGGTGCTATCAGCAGCACCATGATCCCTGGCAGTGCTGCAGCCTGGAGGAGGCTACAAGCTCAGCTGAGGGCAATTATATGCTTTTTGGTGTGGGATTGTGAGCACCTGGGTGACTGTAGCGGGGTGGACACCTGCTCCTGCCCTGAAGGGCTTGAAATCAGCCCTGAAAGAGGGCTGCAGGAGTAAAAGCAGCCCTGGCAAGGGCTGCAGCTCTAAAAGCTGGGCTGATTGGGGAAGCGGCCGCAGCTGGGCCACACCCCAATCAGGCCACAGCTGGCCTGTATAAAAAAGCTGGGAGCCAGGAGCTCAGCAAGGGCCTGGCTGCAGGGAGCTAAGGACAGGGTACCTGAGTGGAGCAGGGTTGGGGAAAGGCAGAGGAGCTGGGGAGCTCTAGTCTGGAGAGCCCCAGGCTGCGGCCTAGTCTAAGGCCAATTGAGTACTGGGGCTGCAGAGGGCAGCCCAGCTATAGAGAGAGGCAGCAGGTCCAGCCCAACCTTGCCTGTGATGAGTGGCATATACTGCAGTCTGCCCCAGGGAGTGGGGCTAGATGGTGACTGGCAGTAGCCTTACACTGAGGTGAGGTGAGGTGGGGTTAGTGGGTGGGGGTTCCCCTGGGTGGGAGATCCTAAGACTGAAGGGTTACTGCTAGGGGACAGCACCCCAGGTACAAGGGCACCGGGGTCCAGGGAGGGACACGGGGGCCAGAGGACAGGCGGATCACCGGCCTGCAGAGGGTGCTCCGGAGCTGGAACGAGCTAATTCCCTGAGTCACCAGCAGGAGGCGCCGCAGGGGTGAGTCCGCTCTTCTACAGTGACAATCACTGGGTTAACGAGGTAAATGGGGGAGACTATAAGGAGAGGAAACGGGAAGCAATGTCAGGTTAGGAGGGAGCTCAATAGAAGTTCAGAAGGAAGTGCAGAGGGTGAGCCTGGGCTGGGGAGTGAGGGCTGCAGGGAAGCCTGTCCTTGCTAAAAGCCTGTTGTGGTGGTGTAAGAGTAAAATAAATGCATACCTTGGTGAAGGATAAAGAGTCTAGTGTGTGTTTAACTGCCAAACCCCCTGAACTAATCAAGCAGTGAGGTTCACTGGGCAGCGATGGAGGCACCCTGTGTCATCCCTGTGAAAAGGTTAGTTAATGAAGCTATAAGCACTATTCACTTTGTGCTGGTGCAAAGCAAGTATTTAGCCATCTAAGGTAGGTCTACTATGCTGCAGCTTGGAGCGAGCCTCCTCGCCCAGGTAGATCATGAACTCGTGCTAGCTTGGCTCACGCTAATGTGCTAAAAATAGCAGTGTGGCTGTTGCTGCTTGGTGGTAGCTTAGGGTCCCAAGCCCACCCAACACCCTAGGTCTGAGCTCAGGTGATTAGCCTGAGTGTCCTGGAGCCACAACATCCACCCTACTATGTTTTTAGCACACTAGCTCAAGCCTTGCTAGAGGCTGACTCCCTGCTGCAGTGTAGACATGCCTTAAGTGCTAGAATTTGTGAGCTCAAAAAAATGGGAATAACTATCGTGGCATTGGTGTCAACAACAACAAAAATGCTGGGCAGAGCCGCTGGTCCCCTAGAACCATTTGAACTCCAGGGTTATGTGACCTGAAATGGAGTCAGTCATTGTGAGACATACTAAATGACGACTTCTGAGAACACCACAAACTGCCAAATGCAGTTTATCTAATTAGAGTTCCTGCACTGGGATAGTTAACGCTATATTAATGGCTTGTTGAAACAGAAAGAAACACGTATAAACCACAGTGACCTAGCCACTGGATTTAACTATGGTAAGTAAAATACTGTGAATTCTGAGAGCCAGTGCTGTCTGTTTAAGTTAGATATTGGACTTTCACTTAAAGGGAATATATCTAAGGGTATGTCTACACTACGGGATTACTCCGAATTTACAGAATTCGATTTTTGGCAACAGATTGTATAAAGTCGAGTGCATGTGGCCACACTAAGCACATTAATTCAGCGGTGCACGTCCATGTACCGAGGCTAGCATCGACTTCTGGAGCGTTGCACTGTGGGTAGCTATCCCATAGTTCCCGCAGTCTCCCCCGCCCATTGGAATTATGGGTTGAGATCCCAATGCCTGATTGGGCAAAAAACATTGTCGCCGGTGGTTCTGGGTACAGCCTCCTCCTCCCTCCGCGAAAGCACCGGCAGACAACCGTTTCGCGCCTTTTTTCCTGGGTGAACTGTGCAGATGCCATACCACGGCAAGCGTGGAGCCCGCTCAGCTCAAGACAGCAGTCATGAACATTGTAAACACCTCGCGCATTATCGTGCAGTTTATGCTGAACCCGAACCTGCAAAACCAGGCGAGGAGGAGGTGGCGATGGCAGCGCGGCAATGAGACCGCAGGCCCCGGCGCTTTGGAGATCATGTTGTTAATGGGGCAGGTTCTAGCCATGGAATGCCGATTCTGGGCCTGGGAAACAAGCACAGACTGGTGGGACCGCATAGTGTTGCAGGTGTGGAACGATTCCCAGTGGCTGCGAAACTTTTGCATGCATAAGGGCACTTTCATGGAACTTTGTGACTTGCTTTCCCCTGCCCTGAAGCGCCAGAATACCAAGATGAGAGCAGCCCTCACAGTTGAGAAGCGAGTGGCGATAGCCCTGTAGAAGCTTGCAACGCCAGACAGCTACCGGTCAGTCGGACATCAATTTGGAGTGGGCAAATCTACTGTGAGGGCTGCTGTGTTCCAAGTAGCCAAAGCAATCGCTGAGCTGCTGCTGCTACTAAAGGTAGTGACTCTGGGAAATGTGCAGGTCATAGTAGATGGCTTTGCTGCAATGGGATTCCCTAACTGTGGTGGGGCGATAGATGGAACCCATATCCCGATCTTGGCACCGGAGCACCAGGGCAGCCAGTACATAAACCGCAAGGGGTACTTTTCAATGGTGCTGCAAGCACTGGTGGATCACAAGGGATGTTTCACCAACATCAGCGTGGGATGGCTGGGAAGGGTTCATAACGCTCGCGTCTTCAGGAACACTAGTCTGTTTAAACAGCTGTAGCAAGGGATTTACTTCCCAGACCAGAAAATAACCGTTGGGGATGTTGAGATGCCTATAGTTATCCTTGGGGACCCAGCCTACCCCTTAATGCCATGGCTCATGAAGCCATACACAGGCAGCCTGGACAGTAGTCAGGAGCTGTTCAACTACAGGCTGAGCAAGTGCAGAATGGTGGTAGAATGTGCCTTTGGACGTTTAAAGGGTCGCTGGCGCACGTTACTGACTCGCTCAGACCTCAGCCAAACCAACATTCCCATTGTTATTGCTGCTTGCTGTGTGCTCCACAATCTCTGTGAGAGTAAGGAGGAGACGTTTATGGCGGGGTGGGAGGTTGAGGCAAATCGACTGGCTGCTGATTACGCACAGCCAGACACCAGGGCGATTAGAAGAGCACACCAGGAAGCGGTGCGCATCAGAGAAGCTTTGAAAACCAGTTTCATGACTGGCCAGGCTACAGTGTGAAAGTTCTGCTTGTTTCACCTTGATGAAAACCCGCCCCCTTGATTGACTCATTCCCTGTAAGCAACCCACCCTCCCCCCTTCGATCACAGCTTGCTTTCAAAGGAAATAAAGTCACTATTGTTTAAAAATCATGTATTCTTTAATAATTTATTATAAACATAGGGAGAGAACTGACAAGGTAGCCCGGGTGGGGTTTGGGAGGAGGATAGGAGGGAAGGAAAAGGCCACTAAAAAAGTTCAAAATAATGACAGCCTTTTGCTTGGGCTGTCCACTGGGGTGGAGTGGCAGGGTGCACGGAGCCTCCTGCCCGCCCCCCCCCTTCCCTCCGCGTTCTTGGGCGTCTGGGTGAGGAAGCTATGGAACTTGGGGAGGGGGAAGGGCAGTTATACAGGGGCTGCAGCGGCACTCTGTGATCCTGCTGCTGTTCCTCAAGCACCACCAGACGCGGGAGCATGTCTCACGCAGCAGCCCCAGCATTGCATCCTGCCTCCTCTGATCTTCCTGCCGCCACCTCTCATCTCGAGCGTCCCTCCTGTCCTCACGTTAGTCCCTCCTGTCCTCACGTTCACTGGCATCTTTCCTGTACTTTGATACCGTGTCCTTCCACTCATTCAGATGAGCTCTTTCATCGCGGGGTGATTGCATGATTTCCGAGAACATTTCGTCTCACGTGCGTTTTTTTTCGCCGCCTTATCTGAGATAGCCTTCGGGACGGAGAAGGGAGACTTGAAAAATTTGCAGCTGCGGGAGGGAGGGAAAAAAGGGAGAGAAGTATTTAAAAAGATACATTTTACAGAACAATGATTATACTCTTTCAGGGTGAACAACACTATTCACATTACATAGCACATGTGATTTCGGTACAAGGTCGCATTTTGCATCTTATATTGAGTGCCTGTGGCTTTGGTGTTAGAGATCACAGATGCAGGGCCGGGCAACAGAATTCGGCTTGCATGCAGCCATGGTAAGCCATTGTCTTTCGGCTTCTGCAACCTTAATAAAAAGCAGCGCCCTCCTTTCCCATACCAAGAAAAGGCCATTGAGTGCTGTGGTTTTCCTGTTAACGTGCAGCAGCAGAAACCAAACTAAACCCCCCCCTCCCCATCCAATTCTGTGGGATGATCGCTTTACCCCTCCCCCCCACCGCGTGGCTCGTATCAGGGAAGATCCCTGCTAGCCAAACGCGAGAAGCTCAGCGCCAATGCTCCCCTCTCCCCCCCCCCCCTCCACCGCTTGGCTAACTGCAGGGAAGGTTCTTTTCAGCCACAGTCAAACAGCACAGTAGGAACGGCCACCTCTGTCCCCTTAATTAAATTCCCGTATTTCAACCAGGTTACCATGAACGATATCACTCTCATGAGGATAACACAGCGAGATAAAGAATGGATGTTGCTTGAATGCCAGCAAACACCGGGACCATACGCTGCCAGGCTTTGTCATGCAATGATACCAGATTACTTGCTACTAGCATGACGTGGTCAAGTGTCCTACCATGGAGGACGGAATAAGGCTGAACTGCCCAGAAACCTTCTGCAAAGGCTTTTGGAGTACCTCCAGGAGAGCTTCATGGAGATGTCCCTGGAGGATTTCCGCTCCATCCCCAGACACGTTAACAGACTTTTCCAGTAGCTGTACTGGCCGCGAATGCATCCCAAGTCCTCAGGGCAAATTAATCATTAAAAAACCCTTGCTTTTAAACCATGTTTTATATTTACAAAGGTACACTCACCAGAGGTCCCTTCCATGGGGTCTGGGATACTGCCTTGGGAGGGTTGGGAGGGTACTTCAGTCAGGGTGAGAAAAAGATCCTGGCTGTTGGGGAGAACGGAGTGCTGTGTGCTCTCCACAAGCTCGTCCTCCTCCTCCTCCTCCTCATCTTCCCCGTCCGCAGAATCCTCAGGCATGGCTGAGAGTACCCCCTCCTCGGAATCCACGGTCAGGGGTGGGGTAGTGGTGGCGGCCCCCCCTAGAATTGCATGCAGCTCCGCGTAGAAGCAGCATGTCTGTGGCTCTGCACCAGACCTTCCGTTTGCTTCTTTGGTTTTCTGGTAGGCTTGTCTGAGCTCCTTAACTTTCAGGCGGCACTGTAGTGAGTCCCTATTGTGGTCTCTCTCTCTCCATCGTGCCCTTGGAGATTTTTTCAAATGTTTTGGCATTTCGTCTTTTGGAACGTAGTTCTGCTAGCACGGAATCCTCTCCCCATATAGCGATCAGATCCTGTACCTCCCGTACGGTCCATGCTGGTGCTCTTTTTCGATTCTCGGACTGCATGGTTACCTGTGCTGATGAGCTCTGCGTGGTCACCTGTGCTCTCCACGCTGGGCAAACAGGAAATGAAATTCAAAAGTTCACGTGGCTTTTCCTGTCTACCTGGCCAGTGCATCCAAGTTCAGATTGCTGTCCAGAGCGGTCACAATGGTGCACTGTGGGATAGCTCCCGGAGGCCAATAACGTCGAATTTCGTCCACACTAACCCTAATTCGAACCGGCAATGTTAATTTCAGCGCTACTCCCCTCGTCGGAGAGGAGTACAGAAACCGATTTTAAGAGTCCTTTATGTCAAAGTAAATGGCTTCGTTGTGTGGACGGATTGCAGGGTTAATTCAATTTAACGCTGCTAAATTCAACCTAAACTCGTAGTGTAGACCAGGCCTAAGTAGTTTGCAGAAATGATGCCAATGCTGAGATGAGGGAACCCTCATTCCCAATCCAGACATAAGATTCAGGGCACCTGCAAAAGCCAGGACCCATTAAGTTCCTGCCGGGTATAGGCTCGTGTAACAGATACTGCACAAAAGAGGAGCCAGGGGATGTAAAAGCCCCAGCACAGGACTTGAGATCTGGCTTCAGTTCATGGTTCTACAATAGACTTCCAGTGTGACTCAGCTCCCTATCTGTAAAATGGGGATAGTAATATTTCAATACCCCACCAGTGTCTTGTTCATTAATATTGGGAGGGATCAGATACTGCACTGATGGAAGCTGTGTAACCCAAACAGAATCCTCCCAACTGGACCATGGAGCCTCTCCACAGAGGCTAATTTAGCCTACTAGATGAAGTAGTCCACCATAGTCTAGTGCACCTTGGGGTGTGTGTGTGTGTGTGTGTGTGTGTGTGTGTGTGTGAAGGACCTGACCTGTGCACAGCAGCAGGTACTGACCCTGTCCTGCCCTTATCTTCAGACACTAAGGGAAATCCCACAAAACTGGGATCTGTGATATATAGGGGTGCAGTTGCCAGTGTGCCCTGTCCTCCGACCAATCCACTTAAGCAGCAAAACCATACCAGAACCAAAGGCAGGTGGTTTCTGTTTAGTACTGCACGCTAGTACTGCAGAACCAAAGGCAGGTAAACCATTTCTGTTTAGTACTGCACGCTACTTCTGAGGTAAGTCAGTATCATCCGCTAATGCAATATCCTACTGGAGCAAACAAAAGCTTGAGAGGCTCTTTTTAGGGGTGAGGATGGTTTATATTTAAAAATAACGTAACAATTTAGCTACTATCATTTTCTTATGGTTTGTACACAATTTGGTTTTAATGAAGGACTTTTGCCACTCACACTATAGCAAAGTACCACAACAGGAAAATAAGGCAGCAAGACCTATTTCTCCCCGTGGATAAGATATTGAGGCTCTCTTATCTGAAGTGTACACAAAAACAAGCACACTTTTACAGAGACAATGACATTTTTGTATATATGCTGTAGGATAGATGATAGGAACGCCCCATGCTCTACATACGCACAAAGTACCAGTTCAGTGCCACATTATTGTTAGGTTTTTGTTTTTATTTCTATTCATAATGAAGGGCTTGGTGCTGATAAGGAAGCATGGGTGGGGTAGGCAGTTAGATTCTGTTTGTGGTTGCCAAATAAACTCCTAGCTTGTCTGAAAAAACAGAGTGACCTTGGCACAAATCACTTTTCCCAGGTTTTCTGTTTGAATTAAAAAATAAGAGCCCAAAGAATGTGATGGAAGAACCCCCTGCTCATACTGTGCATATTACAGCAGCAGAGACAATGCACAAGATACTTGATTCATGTTATGTGAAGTTTTATTTACAAGTAGAAGTGATTTAGGTACATAATATTCATACAACATGTACTTATAACACATACCGTAGACTCACCCTCTATTAGATCTGAAAACTAATGTAGAGGACTTCTCCATGGCCTTGCCCCTTGTATCACAAGGGAATGAGCATGGGTGGGTTATAGGAATAGGCAGCAGCTATATGCACTGAAAAAAGAATACACATGATGACTAATTCACGTACGAGGGGAGGAATGAACAGGCTTGCTCCCTCTTCCTCACCAACCCATACTCACTATTAGCTGAATGCAACCTGAGTGCATTGGGCCTTGCCTCTGGGTTGAAGGTGAGAATTCCCTTCCCAGAAAACTCTGTCATAGTTTCTGTGAGCAAAGCTCTCTTGCAACAGTGATGAGAGCCTGATAGACAGACTTGGGCTACACTTGCAGAGTGAGGTATCATCCCCTCTGTTTCTGATTCTTTAACAGTTGTTAATTAGCCTGATTAATAGTTAGCCTGATTCTTTAAAGTTGTTAATTTTATTCATTGCCAATTAATACTAACTTAATGAGCTGGGGGCAATAGGGTTCTTGTCCCAGAATCAGACACAACAGAATTAAAACTAACAAGTTCAATGTCTTGGGAATGATGGGGTGTATGCCAAAGACGCTCACAGTGAGGGCAAAGCAAAGCCTTAGCCACTTTTACGCACAATCAGTAAAGACAAGAAAACTCAAGACCACATAAACAAATAGAAGTAATATAGTATTGGGGATATCGTTGGTATCATTCCTTGCATAAGCTCATATACTTATATACTCACACCCTTCCTGGGAGATCTGGTGGTGAGAGACAAAGGACCAGCCCTGTCCTGGCATGCCAGATATGCTAACCTGCTTAAGCCAATGTAGGTTCCTTGAATTACTGCTAAGCAAAATAAAAGGCTACGCTAGCCTCAATCTTATGGAAGTCTTCATGTGAACTTGGCACAGCTAGTGATCTAGTGGTGGGGGCATGACTGAGTGGAGAGGAAACAAGGTTGAGGGAGGGCCACTGTATGGATCTGGCAACACCGCAGGGATGTACTGGCAGAAATTAATGTGGACCCTATATCCATTTATCTCCATGGGTTCCTGCTCCACGGTGGCAAACCTCCATGAGTGTGGGGGGGGGGGGCGCACGGGGGTTGCACAAATACCATAGTGATGAAGCATTGGCTCCAGAATTTTTAGTGCCAAGAGGAATAAAGAGCCAAGGGAATTTATATAGAGATGCTAGTCCTATGTCCCAACACTCTGGATTTCCTCATGGATTTGAGGACATCTGCAGGGCTGGAATGCCACACTCCATGCTCATTCTGCAGAGAGGCAGCGCATAGTCCATGAGGGTAGCACTCCAGGCTTTCTGAGGTTCTCTTGCTCTCCTGCAGGTTTTTCTATCAGAGGGTGATCTGCCCCAAGGGACTGCAAGTACCTATCCACCAAGGTGTGTGGGGTGGTTTTTTGTTTTGTTTTGTTTTTTTCATTTTTGTATTCTGCCTATTAGTAAATAGAATGGTTGGTCCCAAAGTGAAGGAAACCAGAAGGCGGAAGTTTGAGTAATCTTTCACTGCTGAGCTGTCTCTCTGGATTTCTAGATAGTACATAGGACTGAGAGAATATGGTGCAAGGAAGTCTGAGCAACATTGCTGTGACCTGTCAGCAGTAGGAGGGAACCAATGATCACATAAAATTAAGATATTGGACTGCAAGTGATAAATATAGTAAAGACAACGATTCAGAATACAGTAATGCAGATTGGCAATGACAGTATTTTATACTGGATAGTTAAGCAAAACCTCACTTTCAAATCTGAAGAACTTTCTTAGGTATTTTTCATTCTTATGCATTTTTTTAAACTATGAACATCAGCAGAGCACCTCATTGTCCAGTAAAAGTGAAGGGGAAGTATTTTATGTAATACTAGGTGTACAGGAAAGAAAACTTGAATTTTTATTTTAAAGGAAGATATTCAGACTCCTAGGAGAGCACTATTTCTGTTCAGAGTTTTACTCTTGAAATATAACTGAATATTTTTAAAAGAAAAAAGAATACTGGCATTGGTGGATGGCTAAAAATGTGGCCATTTTAAAGGAAGGAATTGAGATTATTCATTAAATCTCAAGAGATCACTATTGGAATAATTAAAAAATCCAGACTTTGACCAAAATTTAATAAAACAATGGGCTCCTCAATGAGAACTGGCCTAGATTTTTAAAAGTGCTGTGCACCCTCACCTCCTATTAACGTCAATGAGAAATCAGGGTGCTCCTTGTTATGTTTGTACCGCACCTAGTACAATGGGACCCTGATTCCTAAGTGCTACCCCAGTACAAATGAATAAGAATTTTATTAACATCCCTTCTCAATAATATGGTTTATAAATGGGTCCATGCAAAATTGTGAAAATGTTTGTTTGCAATTCCATCTTCAGTGATTTTGTGCCTGCTACATTTCTCTTTTTATTTTAATGTTACAAAGTGAAGTTTTCACATTGAAAGGAATGTGAAAGTCCAGATTTTCATACTTTCATGACCATAATGATTTTCACCTGAATGGAAAACTGAATTTCAAAATTTAGAATTCAGCGTCTTAAGTGTTTATACAATGATTGAAATGATTGCAATTGTCAACCTACATAATTTCATTTTCTTGCTTTTCATAAAAATCTTTTTTTTTGTGTGAAATTGCAACACATGTGGACCTCATATTCCATTGCCAGCATTTTATACAGCCCCATTCAAAAATGTAGTGGCAACCATAATAAATCTTGATAATGGTACTGTTGGGTACTGTTCTCCTATCTCTTGTCATCAGATCTGGCTCCTTCTAGATTTACTGATAGTAACTCTATCTAGATTTATTGCTCAGTCCTTGGTGCCAAACTCCCATTGATTTACATCAGTAGTTCCCAAACTTGTTCCACCGCTTGTGCAGGGAAAGCCCCTGGCGGGCCGGGCCGGTTTGTTTACCTGCTGCGTCTGCAGGTTTGGCCGATCATGGCTCCCAGTGGCCACAGTTCGCTGCTCCAGGCCAATGGGAGCTGCTGGAAGCGGTGCGGGCCGAGGGACGTACTGACCGCCGCTTCCTGCAGCTCCCATTGGCCTGCAGCGGCGAACCACGGCCACTGGGAGCCACGATCGGCCGAACCTGCGGACACAGCAGGTAAACAAACCGGCCCAGCCCACCAGGGGCTTTCCCTGCACAAGCGGCGGAACAAGTTTGGGAACCACTGATTTACATGAAAACCCATAACTGTGAAAGGACTTGTATATTAAACATCTAATCAACACTTTTGCAATGTAATTAGTTAAATTTGTTTTCTTAGTGCAGACTCTCTACTTTGAGCTTCGATTTTTCAAAAGCAGGAAGCAGGCTTAAGCATGTGCTCAAAGTTATTTGTTTTTTTCTGACTCAGGGGCCTTAAAGCCTTGCTTTTTCAACTTTGGCTTAGCAACAGATTATCAGGCCAAGCAACCAAATGAAACTAAATTGAGAAGCGATCTAAGGTAAGAAAAAACATGAAAACGGGTATCTCTTGCCTTTGTGGCATAATAATGGCAGCTTTCATGGACTTCAATGTATTTTAAGTACATTCATCCAAATAAATAGTCCTCTTCTGTTAACATATTTCTGTTTTCAGGAAGGATGAAATTCTCTCCTAGAAGGCATAGTAGGCAGTTTTCCATACAACACTGTTGCTTTGTAATGTTAGGAACATAGGAACTGCAATACTGGATCAGATCCAAAGTCCTTCTAGACTAGACAAGTATCCTGTCTCTGACAGTGGCCAGTGCCAGATGCTTCAGGGGCTAGTGTAAGAAACCTGCAGCAGACAGATGTGGGATAATCTGCCCACCTATATAGGTCTCATCCTGGTCTCTAATAGTTAGATATTGGTTCTTACCCTGAAGCCCAAAGTTTAATATCTCCTCCAAAATGTTTGTTGTCATTAATTATAAGTCTGGATATTCTTGATATCCATATAAATATCCAGTCCCTTCATGACTCTTATTAAGTTATTGGCTTTAGTGTCTTGCTGTGGCAGTGAATTCCATATTTTATTGTGTGAAAGAGTATTTTATTTTTATTATTATTATTTATTTCCCACCTTTTAATTTCATTGAATGTCCCCTTGGTCTTGTTACAAGACAGGGAGAACAGACACTTCTAGACTACAATAATGAATGGTTGAGAGAAGATGAACACTTTTAGCATGTCCCCTCTTATTCATCTCCTTTCTAAAGTAAACAATCCTAATATTTTCAATCTCTCTACATCTGAGAGTTTTTCAAGACCCTCAATCATTCTCATTGTGCTTCTCTGAACCTTTTCTAGTTCTGCAATATTCTTTTTGGGATGGGGTGACCAGAACTGTACTCAATGTTCCAGATGTGGCAGTGCCACTGATTATATAAAGGACATTATAATACTCCTTGCATTATTCACCATCCATTCCTTTTGCAATGTAACATATTGTTAGCATTTTTAGCCACAGCTGTACATTGAGCAGAGGTCTTTATTGAGCTGTTTTACTTACCTGGCAGTTAGCATCATTGCAAAACACACACTTGACTTAATAAAACATATTTCAGTAATTATTATACAGTATGTCTGTGACGCTGGCAGGCCAGGTGCCAGCTCTTGCAAAGGTTGCAGGCATTAGCTAAGAACTGGCAAACTCATAGCTGGCGACCGGTCCAGTTCATTTATGTGTTAGTGTTGCTCCAAATGAATATCATATCACATTCTTATAAGAATGTGTTTAGTGTTTTGACTCTATAGAATGTTTGTAAGTTGCTGCATGCATTCATCTTGTTTGTAATGTCATGCTATGAGGAAATATGTAAGTTTTGCTTTATAACTTTGAAAATGTTTGCTGTAAACTTGTAAATTCAGATGGGAAGCGTGTTTTCCCCTGCCCCCCAGAAGAACTATCAAAATCAGATGGGCCATTAAGGAATGTCATGATACAAAGGATCGGTTAGTGGTCCTATCGCACCTTGGAAATACTACATGCAAGGAAGCTTGTCCTGTGGACTTGGAAGATGAATGACGGCAAGAAAGATGGGAAATTTTTCCATCTCTTTGCTGTTTGAACTCTCACCGGGCCAGAGACACCAAAATGAAGCCAGAGATCCCCAGGCTACCTCCTGGGTCTGCCCTGAAGGACACTTTGAATTGACATATCGCTATAACTCTGTCACTCTTAGGATTTAGACTGCAACTCATTTGTGTGTGTGTTTGCAAATAACTCATTCCTTTTCTTAGTTAATAAACCTTTAGATAATGTATTACAGGATTGGTTACAGGCATTGTCTTTGGTGTAAGATCTAGGGTACCAACTGATTTGGGGTAAGTGACAGATCTTTTGGGACTGGAAGCAACCTGAATGTGGTGTGATTTTTGGTGTATGATGACCATTTATCACTAAATTCTGTTTGCCTGGGCAGCAAGGTAGACTGGAGAGTCTAAGGGAACTGTCTGTGATGCTGTGGTGAGACTGTTATAATGATGCAGGAATTCACATTTGTCACTGGCGTGGTGAAATCTAATTATAGAACTTACCTCCAGGTTGCGGTGTCTGCCCTGTTTTTGACAGTCTGCCCTGACATGGGCACTCATTGATGTGAGCTGCTCTAGAGAGCATGACAACATCATACAATGAGCATTTCCTATAGGAAACTGGAGACAATTAACTTCTTTCAGCAAATCTGTTTTTAATTTAAAGACTTAACTTGACCTGGACTTTCCAAATTGCTGAGAGAATATTTTTCATTTCCCTTGAGTGTTTTTTAAAATGTATTACCTTATTTATAACTTCCTGAGACTTAATGCTGTTTAGTGCACTATTCCAGCATGGGTATTAAGGAACAATTAGTAATCCCAGAGAAAGCTTCAGAATTATGGGAGTTGTCAGTGTTTAGCACATCTGATAATTTAAAGCCTAGATGTCTCAAGCTAGATATCCAAAATCAGCAAACACTTGAAAAGTTTGGGCAGCTGTTCACAAATGGTATACTTGTTTGCTATGCTTCTTACGTATATGGTCCCGCCCCACCCCAAGCAGGAAAGCACTTAAGCACGCATGTAGACTCATTGAAATCAATAGGACTATGCAAATACTTAAATGATTTGCTGGCTCAGAGCCATGGTGCCTTTCATCTGAGGTTCTCAAAGCACTTTACAAACATTAATCTCACAACACCCCAGTGAGGTAGGGAAATATTAGGGATGGTTGAAATTGATTCCTATGACCCGTATATTGTCAGTATACAGAATAACATTAAAGAAGTGAAAATTCCAGCCTGACCCAGCCAAACAATATGCAAAAACATGCTGTAAACTAGTCATGGAGTAGGCACACGATATGAAACATCCAGTTATAAATTAGCAAACCCCATATAAATCTAGCAATGGAGGAAGCCTCCAGAGTTCAGAGGTTTAGCTGAAGTACTCAAACATACAGAAGACTCCAGCAGACAACAGAGCACTCAGTCCCCACACAGTTCTCCTTCATCCCGATCTCATGTTGGCCTCTGGAGGCCTGATTCTGCACTAACAAAGTCAATGGGTGCAGGTTTGAGCCATTGGTGAGGAAGGTCTGACCTGCTAATGTCCTCCAGCATCTTTGATGGATGTACTGCCCTTCTGTCTGGGGTAGTTTCAAACACCGTTTAGTAACAGTTATCCATAATTAACCAACATAATTTGAAGCCAATTTCAAAATAAGCTGTCTTCCTGGGCAAAATTATAAGGGCTTCTGTTTTCCTCAATATTTTTTATGTTTAGTATAATAATATTGAGAAAGAGGAAAATGTTTTCCATCAGTGATGCTCATGGGAATGATCAATGCCATCATTGGTACTTATGGGAAATGAAAACTTCTCTTGCATCTCACTATAGATGGAGATTTCATTTCTCCAGTGTAATCAGTATTCCTTAAACTCTTCGTTTTACAATCACTTCTCAGGACCTGTGGAAGCCATGAAGTCCATTATGTGGACTGTATGGCTGAGATATCATCTGTTGTTTCTATGACAGGTTTCAGAGTAGCAGCCGTGTTAGTCTGTATCAGCAAAAAGAACAGGAGTACTTGTGGCACCTTAGAGACTAACAAATTTATTTGAGCATAAGCTTTCGTGGGCTACAGCCCACTTCTTCGGATGCATAGAATGGAACATACAGTAAGAAGATATTTATACATACAGAGAACATGAAAAGGTGGAAGTAGCCATACCAACTGTAAGAGGCTAATTAATTAAGAGAAGCTATTAACAGCAGGGGAGAAAAANTCTACAGCCAAGCTCTAAGATACAACCGCATTTGCTCCAATCCCTCAGACAGAGACAAACACCTACAAGAGCTCTATCAAGCATTCTTAAAACTACAATACCCACCTGCTGAAGTGAAAAAACAGATTGACAGAGCCAGAAGAGTACCCAGAAGTCACCTACTACAGGACAGGCCCAACAAAGAAAATAACAGAACGCCACTAGCCGTCACCTTTAGCCCCCAACTAAAACCTCTCCAGCGCATCATCAAAGATCTACAACCTATCCTGAAAGATGATCCCTCACTCTCACAGATCTTGGGAGACAGACCTGTCCTCGCTTACAGACAGCCCCCCAACCTGAAGCAAATACTCACCAGCAACCACACACCATACAACAAAAACACTAACCCAGGAACCTACCCTTGCAACAAACCCCGCTGCCAACTCTGTCCACATATCTATTCAAGTGACACCATCACAGGACCTAATCACATCAGCCATGCCATCAGGGGCTCGTTCACCTGCACATCTACCAATGTGATATATGCCATCATGTGCCAGCAATGCCCCTCTGCCATGTACATTGGCCAAACCGGACAGTCTCTTCGCAAAAGAATAAACGGACACAAATCTGACATCAGGAATCATAACATTCAAAAACCAGTAGGAGAACACTTCAACCTCTCTAATCACTCAGTGACAGACGTTAAGGTGGCAATTTTGCAACAGAAAAGCTTCAAAAACAGCATCCAACGAGAAGCTGCTGAACTTGAATTAATATGCAAACTAGATACCATTAACTTAGGTTTGAACAGAGACTGGGAATGGCTCGGTCATTACACTAATTGAATCTATTTCCCCATGTTGAAGTAGCCTCACACTTTCGTGTCAACTGTCCGAAATGGGCCATCTTGATTATCACTTCAAACGTTGTTCTCCCTTGCTGTTAATAGCTTCTCTTAATTAATTAGCCTCTTACAGTTGGTATGGCTACTTCCACCTTTTCATGTTCTCTGTATGTATAAATATCTTCTTACTGTATGTTCCATTCTATGCATCCGAAGAAGTGGGATGTAGCCCACAAAAGCTTATGCTCAAATAAATTTGTTAGTCTCTAAGGTGCCACAAGTACTCCTGTTCTTTTTGTTGTTTCTATATCACTATAGCTGTGCAAGTCTCTCACTTGAATGATTTATAACCTAAATTGGTTGGGTACAATAGGCAAAAATTCAAGCATGTCTTGTAGGCACTGGCCCGCGTTGGGGTGATTCAGAGCCGCATCACTCCTCAGGGGACCCCCAGGAGAAAAGCTGCATCATGGAACCAGAACTCCTCCTAGAGCCACCTGTCAAGTAAGGAGAGGAGCTTTCTAAAATTGCTATTGGCTCATTATTCACATCCTGCAATAAACCTCTAAAAAATTAATCTACATGGTGCGTTACCTCTAGCAGATGTTCCATAGAAGCAAGACATGCTGCATACTCATATGTCAGAAGCTTTCCAGCATTGTTTTGACAAAGAGAGCTGGCTAAGGACAGCTGCTATTCCTGGCATTCTGTGTTATCTATCCCCCCACTTGTTCAGCTATAAATAATCAAAGAATAATCTTAATGTCAAAATCTGTGACTCAGGAATTTAAACCCAACAAATTGCTAAGGTTGTTACTCTTCCTATCATTTTTTCTCTTCACAGGACAGAACATCCATGGCTTAGGAGGAGCTCAGTATTCAGGGGTCTCTAAAGTAAATTTGAATAGACACATGCCTGTGTATTATCATATTTATAATGGCTACTAGCTGATGTGCTTCTTCACAGAAGCACAACAGATAAGTGGAGAGTACAGACACTCCTGCTCCCAACAATTAATCCTCTGACCTAAATTTGGAAATTGTCATCACGGCTGACATTATTAGCATTTGCTGTCAAAATAAATGGGGGAAATAATTTCTCTATTTGCATTCAGTTGTAATATTACCCCAAACAAGCTATTTAATTTATTAATCACTAGTATCTATAACCTATTTAAGCAAAGGCTTGAACTATTTAAAACTTTATCGCTAGTGAATGGAGTCTATTCAATGAATTCATTATGACTTTGGTTTTTAAACAAGACATTATCTTAATATAAACAATACTTATAAGTTTATTTTGAATGTTCAGTCTTTAATCTAGCATTGTTGCCAAATTTTTCTCATAGGTGATGGCTGGATTGAACTGGTATTGATAATACAAGTGACCTAATTGAAACTCAGCCTAAATTTTTAATGGGACACAAACCAGATCTTTTTAAAGGTTTAAATCTGTTTGAATCAGTCTGAATGCACCCTCTGTAGACAGTGGAGCTGGTTGGGAATTTTCCAATGAAACCTTCCACCAGCTGCCTTTCCCAGAAAGGCTGACTCATCAAAATGGAAACTTTTTGTAGAAACATTCCAGTTGTGAAAAAAAGTTTAGACAGAAAGATTTCTGTGGTTCAGGATGGAATTTCTAGTCAACATAAGAGAGACTCCCACCCCAGAACAGTCTAACAGGGCACTCATCTGGGATATGGGATAGCCTGGTTCAAGTCCTTGCTCTGCCATTCTCCCACATCCGAGATGAGTGGCATAACCGTAGGGATATAGTCAGTCTCTCACTCCTGTTCAAAACTTGGAGCTGTTCCACTGTCTCCTACCCATCTCTAGTAGTCAGGGACATTTACAGAAACCACTGCAATGTGAATGGGGGAGGGAAGATTGTTTATCCATTCCCATCAGAAAGTACCTGCCTCTATTTTACAGGAAACGTGAACTTTATGCAGTCACTTGATCTAATTGCAAAGAAGAGTAATTTTAATTGTTTTATATTAATAAATAGCAATGAAACAGTAAGTAACCAGCTAACCAGTGGCTGCTGATATAAGGTTCAGTCACTAACTTCCATGTGGGAAACAAGGAAAACTGCCTGGGGACATGGTTTCAAAACTACTTGTGCTGACTGGCCAAACCATGTTTAAAGCAAGTTAGTCTGAAATCATTTTAACCTGCTCTTAGTAGAACATTGTTTAACACTGGCTCAGCTATCCTAACTCCTGTCGCAGAGCAGATGGAGCCATATATGTTTCTGATGTATGTGATTTTTGTAGAGTAAAGTGTATTAGCTTATTCTAAACCTTTCCATTTCATTATCCCTAACCAACAGGCACTCGGCCATTTCTGGATAGCAAAACTTTTTACAGCAGATAGAGACAAAGGAAAGCAAACTAAGCAAGCTTATTGAAACAGTAAGACAAGCACGCTAGTGCAACAGAGGTAAAGCAATAAGGCCCACATTTCCACATTTGGCTGCCTACAGCTGGGCACTTTAGGCCTAATTTTCAGAGGTATGGAGTACCTGCACTGTCCATATACTTCAATGGGAGCAGCAAATGCTCAACATCTTGAAAAGTAGACCCATTCAGATAAGCACATAAATATGGATTGGGGGGGGGGGGGAGAATGATGTTCAAAAGCACTTAAGTGACTTGGGCGCATGTGTTCCAATGGAAGTCAATAGGACTTGGACTCCTAAATCACTTCAGTGCTTTGAAAAGATGCCCAACTTAAGCATCCAAGTTTGAACATTTTGTCCCAGAATCCAGATGTTTTTCAGGCTTAACAGAATCATTGCTTTGAATTACTTTTTCAGATGTAAGAGACGTCTTTCCTTAACCTTCCTTTTTAAGAGACGTCTTTCCTTAACCTTCCAACACACACAATTTCACAAGTTGATCTTTTTCTTTCAAATTGTTCCTTGTCCAGCACTATGTATTGTTTTCAAATGCCCTTGTAATTTTGGAATGGGAAGAAAGAAGCTTAATTAATTTGAGGAAGGTTTATCAATTAAGCAATGGTAAAAATGGTAAAATTAAAATGAATTGTGAATAGCACATGAGCTGATAAAGCTGAAACCTGAGGCCTAGTTAGGGTTGCCAACTTTCTAATCGCACAAAACCAAACACCCTAGCCCTGCCCTTTCCCCCAGGCCCTGCCCCCGCTCACTACATTCCCCCTCCCTTGGTGGCTCACTGTCCCCCACCCTCACTCACTTTCACTCTGGGCAGAGGCAGGGGTTGGGGTGCAGGAGGGGGTGAGGGCTCTAACTAGGGGTGCGGGCTCTGGGGTGGGGCCAGAAATTAAGGGTTCAGGGTGTGGGAGGGGGCTCTGGGCTACGGGAGGGAGTTGGGGTGCAGGAGGGGGTGAGGGCTCTGGGCTGGGGTGCGGGCTTTGGGGTGGGTCTGGGGATGAGGGTTTTGGGATGTAGGAGGGGGCTCCAGGCTGGGGAGTGGGGCAGAGGGATTCAGAGTGCGGGAGAGGGCTGCAGGTTGAGGCAAGGGGTTGGGTTGCAGGAGGGGGTACGGGCTCTGGGCTGCGGGTGTGGACTCTTGGGTGGGCATGGGGATGAGGGGTTTGGAGCATAGAAGGGGGCTCTGGATTTGGGGGCACTCAGGGCGGGGGAAGGGGATTGAGGCTGGGGTTGGGGCGCAGGCTTACCTCGGGCGGCTCCCGGTCAGCGGCACAGCAGGACTAAGGCTCGGCAGGTGGGCCAGGAGGCTCCGTGCTGCTCTCACCTGCAGGCACTGCCCCCCAGCTCCCATTGGCCCGGTTCCTGGCCAATGGGAGTGTGGAGCCGGTGCTCAGGGCTGGGGCAGCGCGTGGAGCCCTCTGACCCCCACCACCACCTAGGAGCCGAACCTGCTGGCTGCTTCTGGGGCACAGAGCAGTGCCAGGACAGGTAGGGACTAGTCTGCCTTAGACCTGCAGCACCGCTGACTGGACTTTTAATGGCCTGGTCAGCAGTACTGACCAGAGCCGCCAGGGTCCCTTTTCGACCGGACATTCTGGTCAAAAACCAGACACCTGGCAACGCTAAGCCCAGTGTTGCACTCCCTATTTGGGCAAAAACTCCTGTTGAAGTCAATGGTAGTTTTGTCTCTATAAAGATGACAAGGTCAGGCCCAATATCTGTTAATGAATATGCTTGGCTTTGTGAAACATAATTATATAACTCATATTCTGAGCTCTGACCATACATCCTCCTGTTACTGTTCTAGAATATACAGACTATTTGCTATTCAGCAAATCTGTGACATTGATCACAAAAACGAACCCACCAGCATAGAGGAGAATGCTAGTAATCTTGCTTCAGATAAGAGAGCTTTATACAGCATCACTAGATCACTTGAACACATAGAGGCCATGTGGTTATCCTCAGTACTCCATAATGACTACCCCAACTTCTTTATCTAAGGTCTGTCAACACATGTCGATATTTCTTAATCACGAAGGGGCCAGAATCTTTCATTTATTTCCAGTATAATTTCAGAGTAACTCCACATAGTTACTCTGGATGTAAAGTGGGAATGTACAAAGTGAGTGACATACCCAGGTTACAATCTGGACTATAAGTATCTGTGTCCTCCCTGCCCTCTGACCTGGACACTGCTTTGCTGTTTTTGCCTCCACTCTTGGACTGCTCACAAGCAGCCTCTAGCATATATGTCACACCTAGCTATGTCTGTCTGTACTTGCAAACTACCAGTCAGATTTAGGCTTTCAGTAGCTTGAATTATACTTCAGGGTGACCCCAGCACACTCTCAGTCCCAGACTTTTCCCCCAGAAATGTATGTCTTGTATTGCCCAGCCCTCTCCTGGACAATACAAGCTCATATAAAGTCTGTAATTTTATTTAAAGAAATATTCACAAATCCTGTTATCCCAAATGGAGTTAGTTTCCCAAACACTTCAAACACACTGGTTTAGATAAAACAATAAAACAAGTTTATTAACTACAAGGAGGGAGATTTAATTGAATATAAGTAATGGAACATAAAAATCAGAAATGGTTACAAGAACAATAAAGATAAAATGCAACTAATGCCTAACTTAACAAACTATGTTAAAGTCAAACCAAAGTTTCTCATACCACATGCTCTTAATAGTCTTAGTGGCCAAACTTCTAGGTCAGGAAGTTCTAGGCCTGCTTCTGTGTAATGGCTGCTTCCTTAGTTCCTTCTAGTGTAGTCAATCGATGGACAGAGTGAGAGCAGAAGAGGAGGGGTCCCTGGCAGTGTTTGTCCCTCATTTTTATAGTATCAGTCCCCCTCTTAGAAAACATTTCCAGCTGTAGCCCACGAAAGCTTATGCTCAAATAAATTTGTTAGTCTCTAACATGCCACAAGTACTCCTGTTCTATTTCCAGCTGAGTTTCAGGAGACAAAAAGTCTATAGGAGAGGATATATCCTGCTGGTTTTCCCACCTGTTGGATCTCCCTATGTGCTTGATGGCTGTTTACTGCTTAAATGCAAATTAAGCAGAGCATACCTTCTTTTGTTTGTGACAGACCTGTTTGCCAACTTCTGTTTGGGCTGGGCTGTGGTTTGGAACATGTGTTAATAACACCATGCAGCAGAATCTTATAAATTTATATACAATGTTCCACACATATTTTATCAGGACAATATTATCCAGCAAATTATGAGTTTTAAAATGATACCTTACAAGGCATACTTTATACAAAGATTATTACAATAGTGTGTAAGGAGTGAATACAGGGGTACAGATTGTTACAGAGGGACCCCAATCTTAAAATGGCTACAAACTCAGCCCTAGTTTATTTCTTGAAATTATAAAGGGGAGAAAAGCTAAACATTTAACCTAATGCATCTTTGAGTGTTTTAGGGAATGCGGGGGAGGAGAATTGACATACATCAAAGCTTCTAAAGAAAAGCTTTTCCTTGTGTATCATTCTGAAGTAAACTTTTTGCTAAAGATGAGCAAAACTCTAACCAGGGGTGGTTTGGATCTGAGTCCATCCTATCTGAGTTGAACAAGCAAAGTTCAGGGTATGCTGGGATGAGTTTCAGACACATGGCTCTCCTTTGGGTCCCTCTACACTTATTCCAGGTTGTTTCTTTGTCCCAACAGCAATAATAGCAACCTTATCTCCATTCAAGACAGTATGTGAAGTCTCACTCTCCTACTAGCCTCACAGAATGACTTTTATGATTATTCTTGGTGGCCAGTAGTTTCATTATCTCGCTATACTAGGCAGACCAGTGACTCAGTAACATTTGAATTGTGTTAGCGACACAGTGATCTGGGGCTATGATCAGCATTTTGCACTTGCCCTGGTTGATCTTGTGCAGAACCTTGTGGAGGGCAGGAATTGGAGGGAATGCAGACAGAAACAGCTTGGCATTGTGGCAAACAGGTCCACATGAAGAGTTCCCTACCTCAGGAACAATGTTGGCTGATGACTTTTTGAGAAACCATCACACTGAGTGCTGTGCTTCCTGCTAAACCTGTTACTAGGCTGTTCTTTTGCCATGTAAGTGTTGTGTGCTGGACACATCGGATCCAAAATTTCACAGCCTCGTCGTACAGAAGCCTGGAGCGTAATTTTGCCAGTTAATATCATGTATGACACCTATATTGGCATTGGCAGTTAAAATCTGAAGAGGTCTGCTTTGTAGGCCAGTAGGAATGACTTGTAGGCCAGCTGAGCTGCTCTCACTGCTGGGGTATTTATGTGTAGATGAGTCTATTCACACATGCAGAGGTCTTGGATTGTGAGCTGACCTATGTGAACTACCTTTTCTAGTTCTGAAACCTCTGTCCCTGCTGCTCAGACTGTGTAAACAGGGCTATAAAGTGAAGGAACTAGCCTGGTTTAAGAGAATTTCCCAGGTGAGGTAGAACTGCTGCAACAGTTCTACAGTGCTCCACTTTGCAGCTCCTGGCAAAGGTGGTATATTGAGGGAAGGAGAAGGTGTAGCTGGAACATTCTGTGCTCTATTCTTGGCTGTGGAATGTCCCTTAACAAGCCATTCCAGCCAGGCCCTAAGGTTATTCTAATTTACACCAGCTGAAAGCTGGAGTAGCTCCATTGAAGTCAATGCAATTACTCTGGCTTTACCGTGGTATAAGCAAGAATAGAATCTGGCCCTATGAATTTAAAATACTGTGTGCTGGGGTCTATCCTTCCATGTTGTGCAGCCTTTATACACAAAATCCTATGTTGAAATAGATGCTGTAAAAAGGAAATATGCTTCATTCTCCACATTTTCTTCATAAACTATAAAGGCAATGTAAGAAAGAACACAACAATCAGAATGAGCCTCCCCCTGCCCAAAGTTATGATAAACACTACGGGCTAGGAAGGCATAACTATACTCAGCTTGCTCACTTTCAGATTACTGGACGTCACCTGGAGTTGTATAAACAATACAATGCAGAATGTGTATTAATCTTCCATTTGTAAAGAGCAGGAGCGCCGCCAGCTTTTTCGCCGCCCTAGGCGGCGGAAGGTCCCGCCCCCAAAATACCGACGACGACCGGGGCGCCGGCGCCCCCCAAATGTTAGTGCCCAAGGCGACCGCCTAGGTCGCCTAATGGGTTGCGCCGGCCCTGGTAAAGAGTTTTTCACCCAGAAGAACCACAAGGCGCTTTACTGATTGTTTGTATAGG
Source organism: Platysternon megacephalum (assembly GCA_003942145.1). Classification (NCBI taxonomy): domain Eukaryota; kingdom Metazoa; phylum Chordata; order Testudines; family Platysternidae; genus Platysternon; species Platysternon megacephalum. The sequence continues at coordinate 701,660 of QXTE01000185.1, read as the reverse complement.
GATCAATCATCTGGCACTGAAATGCATTAAGCTGCTCAATAAATTTATTTGGAAGGAGAGGAAGGGAAATATTCCTGGTTGTTTTCTTGTTTTCTGAGACAACAAAGTTTGCCTTTATGGAATCTCTCTCTCTCTCTCTCTCTCTCTTTTTTTTTTTTGTAAATTGAGCACTTGTGAGAGGTGACAGACTGAATTTGTCTGAGATCTCCGTCCGTTACATGACTCAAGTACACAGAGAGAGATCAGGCAGTTATTTAAAAGTAGTATTTTTAAAATCAGAGTTCCTTGTTCCAGCAAAGTTCCTCTATCGTCTCTGGGCTCTGGAATGCACTGTGGACTCCTGGGCAGCTTACACAGCTTTTAGCTAGGATCACAACTCACAGGTTGCACTAGCACTACAACTAAACTGGGTCCACTTCTTGAATATACATGTAGCTCCTTAGCTTTTGAGTAGACTCACTGCTCTGCTTCCCAGGGACTGGTCTAGGGTCTCGAATGTGCCAGTGTCTCCTGGCCTAGAGAAAGAGCTCTTACAGCTCTGTCTCCTCTTGCACACAACTCAGCATTCAGCTGTGCCACTGCTGGTCTCAACTGGAAAGCACCTTATACGAAGGTTTTTTCAAACCTTTACAATGTGTTACAGAATGAAAAAGGGAAACAGCCCTTCTTTTTGACTGCTCTGAGCACCTTGCATGCTTTTCAAGTATTAGTTTTAGTTCTCAGTTTTCTAGACCACATTCCTTTCAGTATCCAGTAGATCAGCGGTTCTCAACTGCAGGTCCGCAGCCCCCTGGTGGTCCGCAAGCCCTTTCAGGGGGGCTGTGGATCCCCGCTGCTGAAACCCGGTGCCTCGAGCAGGGCTGAAGCAGGGAGCAGTGCAGGACTGAAACCCCAAGCTTTCCCCCTCCCCCCGCTGAAGCTGGGAGTGGGGGCTGAAACCCCAATGTGGGCAGAAACCTTGAGCCCATGGGCAGAGTTGGGGGCACACAAGGGTGTTGTCCCCCCAAACTGCAGTGCCTTACCCAGAGTGGGACAGTCCTGGGGGCAACTCCACCCCCCCACCTCCTCATCCTCCTCTCCCCCAGCCCACCTCAGACCTCACCCTCTGGTCAGGTCTTGAGCGGGAAGCCGGAACCAGGCAGTGTGTGACTCCTCTGGGTGGTGGTAGGGTTGCCAACCCTCCCAGATTGGCCTGGAGTCTCCAGGAATTAACGATTAATCTTTAATTAAAGATTAATGTCATGTGATGAAATCTTCAGAAATACATCCAACCCAAATTGGCTACCCTAGCTGGTGGTGCCATGGAGTGAGCATCCATGGCATCCCCCCATCTGCTGCTGGTGACCGGCCAGCGTTGTGGCTGCTCCTCAGCTCCCAGTCCCCTTTGACTGCTCACACAGCTGGTCACAGCTGCCTGGGCAGCTCCTGGCCCAGCGGAGCCCTCGGGGAGTAGCCACTGGCACACAGCCCCAGACAGGGGAATGGCCTGCTGAAGTGAGTCGGGGGTGGAGATGGCGCTCCCTTCCTGGACCCCACGGTGCAGAGATGGCCAGAGCCCCGCCAGCCCTTCCTCCCCCCCCCAAAAAAAACAGAAGTCAAACTATGCCTATGCCCAAGGGTTCCCACCCCTAGCCCGGAGCCCCAAGTACCCCACCTCCACCCCCCGCTGGGCCCTGTAGTTTTTCTAACAAGTTGAGGGGGGACCTCAGAAAGAAAAAGGTTGAGAACCCCTGCAGTAGATTATTCCTGTGCATTTACTTCCTAATTCATTTTTAGTCAGAGAGGTAGCTCTGATTCTAAAATGTAACTACGTTAGCTTTCCATGGTTAAACTTTCAAACCATTTGATTTTATCTGAGCATTTTTATAGACAGAGTGTTATCACTTATAATGTTTTATTTAATATATAGGTCATGTTAATAAATAAAACAAGCAATAGTTTTCCAAAAAAGCATAACTTCTTTGCTGGAGCATTTCTTTGGAATTCTTTGGTGCTTAGCCATGACATTTATAAAGTGATCTCGTTAATTTAAACTATCCCTAATACATTGATAATCTCTAACATATACAATGTTCAGTTTTGTTTTTGTAGAACCTGCATTCCAGTTTTATACTGCAATAATATGCAATAATAACATGAACATCTGTCTACTTGTTTTTCATAGTGTTGCCCCTCACTATGGTATCTGAGTGCCTAACATGAACACTAGAATGAAATACCCAGAGTCAAGAGCGATATGAGTTACAAATATACAAAAGGGAAAAATATTGTTTCATAAGGGCATTTTCCAATCTTAAAATCAAAGGGCCTGATTCATCTCTGCATTACCCCCGTTTGGAGTTACACCATCATAAAACTGGAGTAACATAGCAGGGAATCATGCCCAGAAACAGGAGGGTGGGTTTTAGGCCTGGTCTACACACTAAGTTGAACTGGTTTAATTAAAGGTCTGGTATTTAAATGGTGCAACTTTGTGGACATACTGATAACTATCCACACAAGGGTTTGCACTTGTTTAACTAAATCAGATTTTTTTAGGTGATTTACATTAAACCCAGACAACTCCTGTGTGTAGACACTCTGCAAAATTTTAACCTCTGGTTCTGAGGCAGGGACTTGTAAGGTAACCTGATGAGGTTCAACAAGGACAAGTGCAGAGTCCTGCACTTAGGACAAAAGAATCCCATGCACTGCTACAGGCTGGGGACTGACTGGTGTAAGCAGAGTCAGAATGAGTTCTCCCCAACATCTGGTGGTGAGCTGTGGAAAAGGACTTTAGGGGCTGATTTCGTTTGCATGGGGACACGCACCCTGCCTAGCATGATGGACTGCTTGCCCAAATGGTCACTTTGTCTGCTGTGGGATCCCCAGTCTATTTGTTATTGGGGCAGGAGTAATAAAGGGTTGTTATTCTGGTTATGTGAATCAAGGACAGTAGAACTGTACTTGGCATTTTATGATGGAGGGACTCACCCTTACCTAAGTAGCACTCACTAGGCAAGGAACATGGGTTCCAAACCCCAGTGAATTAAGAGAGATTGGGGACATCTATTTGTGCCTGGTAGTGTGGGCCCCTTCTGAGGGTCCTAAACACCACTTTTACTCCTCCTCTTTTCAGTGTGCAATAACAGCTAATTTTGACTCCATTAGGAGTCTTGTTATGTGCTACAGAGCTGAAATCACTGATACCTGTGTCTAGGCATTAAACCTACTTTGGGCTAGTGGTGCACTAACACTAAGGCTCCCCTACTACCAGAATGGCTAGTGGAGAGGAGCGGATACCGGAGAGGCATGGCGAGTGGAGCAGATAGCAGGGCGGCTGGCAGAGAGACGCAGCTGGCGGTGAAGACTGCGGCAGAACCCCACGGAGAGGCATGGCAATCAGCCGTCACCCCGAGCAGCAGAGCATGTGAGATGCCCCACCCATACCTTCCCCCACTTCCACCCAGGCTGGGAGGTAAACTCCGCAGAGGAACTTCTGAACTCTGGGGGCTGCACTGACCAACGTCAGAAACTGTGGGTGGGGTGACTGTTGGGTTGCTGGACTTAAGACCCTGAGAGGAAAAGGACACTGCCAAACTTACTTGGGAATGGGTCTTTTGCTCATGATTTGTGTTATAAATCCTGTTTGTGGTGTTTTCCCAAGATAATGCCACATTGTTTCCCATCTTTATTAAAAGGCTTTTGCTACACTGAGACTCCGTGCTTGTGAGAGGGGAAGTATTGCCTCTCAGAGGTCCCCAGGGGGGTGGTATGTAATTGTCCCACATCACTGGGTGGGGGCTTGAGCCAATTTTGCGTTGTGTTATTGAAACGGAACCCCTAAATACTGAACCCGGCCCTTATTGCTGCCAACTCTGACGGGCAGGAGGGTTACACTGGCTAAGCAGCAGTTCTGCAGAAAAGGACTGAGGGATTACAGTGGATAAGAAGCTGGATATGAGTCAGCAGTGTGCCCTTGCTGTCAGGAAGGTTAACGGCATATTGGGCTGCATTAGTAGGAGCATTGCCAGCAGATCGAGGGAAGTGATTATTCCCCTCTATTTGGCACTGGTGAGGTCACATCTGGACTATTGCATCCAGTTTTGGGCCCCCCACTGCAGAAAGGATGTGGACAAATTAGAGAGAGTCCAGTGGAGGGCAATGAAAATGATCAGGGGGCTGGGGCACATGACTTATGAGGAAAGGCTGAGGAACTGAGCTTGTTTAGTCTGCAGAAGAGAAAAGTGAGGGGGGATTTGATAGCAGCCTTCAACTACCTGAAGGGGGGGTTCCAAAGAGGATGGTGCTTGGCTGTTCTCAGTGGTGGCAGATGACAGAACAAGGAGCAATGGTCTCAAGTTGCAGTGGGGGAGGTCTCGGCTGGATATTAGGAAACACTATTTCACTAGTAGGGTGGTGAAGCACTGAAATGGGTTACCTAGGGAGTTGGTGAAATCTCCATCCTTAGAGGTTTTTAAGGCCCGGCTTGACAAAGCCCTGTCTGGGATGATTTAGTTGGTGTTGGTCCTGCTTTGAGCAGGAGGTTGGACTAGATGACCTTCTGAGGTCTCTTCCAACCCTAATCTTCTATGATTCTATGATGACTCTATTCAGACAGCAAGATGAGAAAAGGTTTAAAGATTTACTTTTCTTCTTGGGAGGAATGAAATTTAATCAAAACTGGATTTCATTATTTTCTAATCTGGGGAAAATTTTGTAACAGAGAGGCTGTATGTAATGAACTTGTTTGGCTGAGGACTTCAGTTTCCAGATCTTTCAGTCCAATACCTTTCTCTGACCACTCTTCTTCTTAGCGAATGTACAATGTGCCTCAGGTGGCACGTGACCAGGATTCATCACTGAATTTGGTCTGCTGGTTGGATCATTAGCTTCCCCGGCTTTGGCCGGGTACTGCTGGGGAGTGCAACGTGAATGATGATCTATGCCACCCCCCACCCTCCCGACCACTAAATTCACTTAAAAATTTAATTCTTATCCAGTGGAAACATACTAGATAGGGCACTTAAGACAATTTGAGATGACTCACCACATCTGATTCCATGGTACATATAGGAGCTTATTTGTGAATATAACCATCTTAGCCTTAACTAAACACTCACAGTAATGTTTTTATGTGAGACACTAATTTGCCCTAAATAACATAAGAAAACTCAGGGCATACTTATATAGCAGGTGCAAGTGATCTTTCATCTTGTACTAAACAAAATATTAATAAATTCCCTACGAATAATTTAGTCTAGCCTTATCACAATAAGACAACTTACCTGATTTTAAGTTGGATATTCATGAAAGGTGAACACTCCAGCTAATGCACGATGGTTACAAGTTTTGAAATGTAAATATAAATATGTACAGCATGTGCAATGTAGGAATGTTATTTACCAAGAGAATTGTAACCCATATTTTGACTTGTGAGTTTAAATTCATATGCAAGCCCTATGGTCAGAGGATTTAGGGGATGGAGCCCTCTGTTGATGAGAAGGGGAAAAACCAACTAAGGTCAGCTTAATTTGCATATTGTTATCACTAATTCTACCATGTTTGGTTTCGTTGTTTTGATTAAACTTTGTTTTAAATGCATGTGATACGAAATTATCCTTATTGCCTAAAGAAAGGGTATAGGAGCTGTGCTAACCATGCCCTGGGTGAGGGGGTCACCATAAGGATACAAGATGTGAACTAAGGGTGGATAATGAAGCTAGGGTAAGGAAAAGGCTTTGCTCTAGAGATGAAAGCTTTAGTCTAAGGAGTAGGGGTTTTATCTAAGAATACAGTTTGCTGTGGATTTCTATCATCTGGAAGAGCTTTTATATTGTGAGGAAGAGTTTGCAGACAAGGCTTGATCAGACCAGCAGTAGACTAGGGAGTAGAGCTGACAGCTGACAAGTACTGCTTGGAACAGTAGCTGAGAGAGAGCTCACTTCTGGTGAGCACTGGCTGGACCAGCAGCAGGGGGAAGCAGATTCTGGAGCAGTGGAGTAGATTCCACAGCAGTGCTGGTAGAGGGGAGCAGAGCAGATTTTACTGCACCCTGACCCATTCAGTGCTGAAGCAAGTTGAATCAAGAGCTGGACCAGAGGGTTTTGCCTTGGGGTGGAACCAGGCTGATCAGCTCTGATGGGACTAGAGTTGGGTCAGCAGAGGACTGGCCACACCATATGCCCTGACTCAAATTGTGAGTAGGGTTTCAGCTGGGTGGAACTGTGGGTAGTCAGGGTGTTGGACTTCCAGCCACTGGACACTTATTGCGGCTGGTTGCAGTGGTGGTTATGGGCTTTGGATAAACTCCTTGCAGTTTTGGTGCTGTCTGAACTTTCTTTCCATGTTTTTTTCCAAAACAAAATTCCAGTAAAATTGACCTCATTTTGCAAACCATTTTTGATGTCCTATATGATTCCATCAAAGTTTCTCCACCCACCTCTATTCTTTTGTCTGTGTTCCCTTTTCCCTTATTAAAATTTTCCTTTGTTTTATATTCCAAATAAACTCAAGAGTCCTCCCAAGTGAGAAAGAACCACTGATCTGGAGAGTTTATTTTATTTTTCTCAGAGCTGACATCAAAGACTGAGTGGGCACTTGAGTTGTTGTGTTATTTTCCAAGAAGAACCCTTACATGTTTTAGAACCCAGCCCTTGTAGCTGCCATTGACGCTGGCAGAAGGGATACACATAGAATCAATGCCATGATAATGTGAGTGTTTTGCATTGGAACGTCCTTATTTTGTTTTTATTAAAAATGTCTGTACTTAACATTAGCATTTCAATGGCCCATAATGACTCTAAACAAACCTTACAGCAATGAATGGAGTGAAGAAAAGGGGTGAGTTTTGCTAAATTAATTTTTGTAAATGTTTTCGTGAAAACCATTTGGTGCTAGAATTACCATACTACACAGAACACCTTGTACCCAAGGTCTCTTTGAATAGTAATACTTTTAAAGTTAACCATTTATTACTCTTCCATATGGGGCAGGTATATACCATTCCGTTTGTAGATGAAGAAACAGAGGCAGAGAGATGGAGTGATTTGCCAAAACCACAGAGGGGGCAAGTGAAAGGTCTAGGACTATCCGACTCTCAGTCCCAGGTTTAAACCAACAGACCATACAGTAAAAATACTATTCTGTTCAATCTGCTAGTAGTACATATTGGGGCAGAAGGCAGTGGAGCTATGACAACTTACACCTTCTGAGCATCTGGCTTGTTTGTGGTTTGTTTGTTTTTTTAATCATACCTGTGCTAATCCTAAATTTTACTATTACCTTTAAAGCAGTGTGTGTCATATACACACTCAAAAGAATATAAAAGACTACATAAATCTAAAAGATGTAGATTAATGTACCAATGCTTTCATTCATGGACTTTTCTTAATATTACAAGAGTTAGCTCTGTTAGTTCATTTAATCTTTAAAATGTCTAAGAATTAACATATCCTAAGTACAATTGTTGCCTAATGGATCCTTTGTGGTTGGAAAGTAAGACATTCCTCTTTGATTGTTAAAATGTAGCAGTGATTATAGGGTAAGAAAAACAGTATTTAAAAGAATTTCTATTGGAGGGTTTTTTAATCTGAAGGGAAGACATTAGTTGCCAAACTGCAGTATGTGGGGAGGTAGGCACTCCTGGTTCTTTTCAAGTAAATGTGGACATCTTGTAAAAAGAATGTCAATGTAAATATCCCTTGTGAAGTACATTACACAAAGGTTTAAAGTGCTTAGCACTGAACTCTAAATTGGATTATTTGCATACTAGGAGAGATACAACTATGACTGATCAAGTCTTTGATAGGGTACTCTTATAAAACTATTAATCCATTTATAATCCAGCAATTATATTGCCCTAAAATCCTGCCTTTAAATACGTAAGTGACTGCATTAGAGGAGGCTTTTCTGTTTTGTTTCAAGCTTTTGAAACCATAACATATGACAGGGTCTACAATTAAAACATGTCATAATGATAATAATTCTTGTTTTGGATTTTAGAGCAATTTAAATCCTGGGCTCCAATATGGCTGCTTGGTGCCAGTCTTTCAGAGCAAAGCAGCCCCAAAAGCCAGCTACCTGAGGATTCTCCAGGCATAGAAGACTTTCCTAGGTAACGTAGAAGTGGATAGCTGATTCTTTGCCACCTTCTCTTGGCTTCCCCAAGGTGAGCAGCTGTTAAAATGATGCCTTGGGGGTTACTATAGCTGAGCATAATTTATGGCAACTCTGACACTGCTCTGACTTGCATTTGGGACCAAACTGGCCTTGATATCAGGAAAAACAGAGTCACTTTTGCCTCTTCTTAGTTTCATGTCCTGCACTGGCACTGAGTGGAACATGGCCACATCGGAGGAACTGACCCAATTTTGGTTACCTTTTTTTTTTTTTTTTTAAGTTTAAACTGAGGGAGAGTCTTCACACCGTACCCTACTCCAAGATACACACCAGCTAGTATCTTCAGAGATGTCAAAATTAAAATATCATAATCAGTTCCCTCTCTCTTTTCGTTATCCTAGGTTTTTCTACAGCACCTACAACTCTGGAAAATAAGGAATGTATGCTAATCTCCTGTGTAATCAGAGGTGAAAGTAAGCCGGTACGCCCTGGTACAGCGTACCGGCAAGAGCCTGTGCGCCGTACCGGGGCAGCCCAGCTTCCCCAGGCAGCAATTTAAAAGGGCTAGGGCTCCCATCAGCGGCTGGAGCCTCAGGCCCTTTAAATTGCTGCCAGAGCCCCGCTGCTGGAGCAGCGGTGGGGCTCCGGGGGCTATTTAAAGGGCCGGGGCTCCCGCTGTCTCTACTTCCCTGGGCCCTTTAAATAGCCCCCGGAGCCCCGCCGCCGCTACCCCAGGGCTCCGGGGGCTATTTAAAGGGCTGGGGCGGTAGAAGCAGGGGAGTCCTGGGCCCTTTAAATAGCCCCTGGAGCCGAGGCGGGGCTCCCACTGCCTCTACGGCCCCGGCCCTTTAAATAGCCCCCGGAACCCCGCTGCCGGAGCCTTGGGGTAGCAGCGGCAGCCGGGGGCTCCGGCAGCGGTTTAAAGGGCCCGGGGTGGTAGCGGTGGCCGAGCCCTGGGCCCTTTAAACCGCTGCCAGAGCCCCCAGCTGCCACTGCTACCCCAACGGGGGAGGGTAAAGGGGAGGGCACTTACCGGTACAGGGTGGGCCAGGGCTGGCTCTGATCCCCCCCATCCCCGCCCCTTCTGCCCGAGGCCCCGCCCCTTCCGGGGGCCAGAGCCAGCCCCAACCTAGCCCCGTACCGGTAAGTCACTATTTCTACTTTCACTCCTGTGTGTAATGCAAATAAAAAAAAAATCCCAGGGAAGACGTATTTAACATCTGTTTTAGAGCAGTGTGTTTTGATGAAAGGAGATGTTAGCTGCATGTATGCTTCACTTCAAGCTTCTCCACTTCCAGATAAGTATTTTCTGGGTCTTTCATCTCCCTGTACTAGCACTGAAAATCAAGAGCCTGGAATGATGTTTGAGAGATGTGCTCCTGATATCAACTTGAAAACTAAATTTCAATTGATACAACACTGGTTTATTAGGTTGCCTGCTGCCACCACCAGGCCATTCCTAATATTAGAAATACAAGCTTCTTAAGGGCTGTTTCTATTGGTTACAAAATTAATCCTGCCCAATTTCTGTGCATGACAGATTTCTGAGAGGAAAGAAGTTGTAAGGAGAGGCTGATATTGTTAACCAGATACATATGGACCGATTTCTTAGCTTCAGTGGGCATTCTTCAGTCCTAAAGTCAATGCTTTAATCCCAAATAAAATGCACAGTGAAGCAACTGCAGCCAATGAACATAAAAGAAACGAGAGTACTGCACTTGAGCTGCAGCTCTGAAAATCAAATACCATGGACACAATCTAGAGTAGGAAGGAGGTCTTGTGGTTCAGGCTCTTATTTAAGATGCTGGAGATCTAGGGTCAGTTCCTGCTTCTTCTTAGGTTGACTAGATAACAAGTGTGAAAAATTGGGACGGGGGTCGGGGGTAATAGGTGCCTATGTAAGAAAAAGCTCCAAAAATCGGGACAGTCCCTATAAAATCGGGACATCTGGTCACCCTACTTCTGCTGCAGTTAGTTTCTTGTGTGACCTTGTGTAAGTCACTTCAGGCTAGATCCACAAAGGGACTTAGGTGCTTAAGGGCCACTTTAGGTGCCTAAATGCAACATTTAGGCCAGGGGTGGGCAAACTATGGGCCGCATCCAGCCCACCAGCTGTTTTAATCCAGCCCTCGAGCTCCCACCGGGGAGCAGGGTTGGGGGCCGCTCCACGCAGCTCCCGGAAGCAGCGGCATGGCCCTGCTCCAGCTCCTACGCGTAGGGGCAGCCAGGGGCTCTGCTCTGCATGCTGCCCCTGCCCCAAGCACCGCACCCATTGGCCGGGAACCACAGCCAATGGGAGCTGCAGGGGTGGTTCTTGCAGACGGGGCAGCGTGCAGAGTCGCCTGGTTGCGCCTCTGCGTAAGAGCTGGAGAAGGGATATGCCACTGCTTCCGGGAGCCACTTGAGGTAAGCGCCACCCAGAACCTGCACCCCTGAGCCTCTCCCCATGCCCCAACCCCCTGCCCCAGCCCTGATCCCCCTCCTGCCCTCCGAACCCCTCAGTCCCAGCCCAGAGCACCCTCCTACACCCAAAGCTCCTCATCCCCACCCCCACCCGGAGCCCTCCCCGCTACCAGAGCCTTTCAATGCTGTGTGTAGCTACACCCCACAGAGAGTGTAGATGCAGCCTATCTTCCACTGTGGCATATAGTTACACACACCCTACACGTCGCTGCAAGTGTAGACAAAGTTATAAACAAAGACAGGTTACGGCACAGAAGACTTGAAGAGCTGACCCCTTAATGCAAGAAAGATGATGACTTTAAAGCAGAGAGTGTCTACAGTCCTTCCTGGATAACTGAAAAGAAGTTCCAGATGGTGTTTGCAAAAAACTTAACTCACAGCTAATGAATCTACCTCACTTTAACAAACTACTGGAGAGATCATAAGCAAAAAATATCCAATTAAAGTACACTGAAATTGCTTTATTTTTTCCATATCAATTTCAGCAAAATGACTACAGAAACAGAATACTTTAGAGACAAAGGTTGATAGATAAACAGAAATGAACTATTTTGTAACAAATATGTAAAGGATCCCACATGATAAACCTACATGCTTTAAGGGGAATGGTTGCCATTTAAGTAACTTTTAAAAGTTGTAATGATAGTTATCAACTCTGGTGCACTCATATCCTTAAAGCTACTCAACTCTAGTTTCAGCTCTCCTGAACACTTGCATTTTATTCCATTTGCTATCTCATCAGTACTTTTGATGTTAAACAGCCAAAAAAAGGATAGGAAGTATTCTCAGCATACCACGAAATCACTACATCATCTCTGAATTTAAATCAAACCAATTATTTATGATAAAGTAACTCCTGTTCCCCACTGTGTAGCATGTCAACTGAAATGTAGTGCAATACATCAGAGATATGTTTTTTCTTTAAAGAAAAACTACAAGCTTGAGTTTATCATTCCCATTCCTTGGCACTCAATAAAGTAGGTATCTTTAGTGGAATCTTCATCTTCTGATTTTGTCACAGTAAATTTAGCCTGCAATGATGAGGACAAAGTATTAGAAAACTTATAATGTAGTTAGACCAGCCCCAGAATACTAGATGTCTAATAATATTATATTTAGTCAAACAGATGTACATGTATATATAATTAATTCCACTGAAAATATTTTTAATTAAGGTTGTGAAAGCATCTAACCAATGCCAAGGAATTTAAAATTGAACTCTAAACACACTGTTCTTTATTTTCAGGGGTGTTTGCCAGTAATTAGTGAGAACTGTGGTGTTCTGACCACCTGTATCCCAACACCAAACTCATTTCACATACACCACAAAAAAACCATCAGAGGGTGACACTACAAAATTATACCTATTAAGGGCTTGTCTACACAGAGATTTAGTGCATGGCAAACCAGGGAGTTAATGTACAGTTCTGGCTGCTAGCAGGGTCCACCCAGTGACTTTGGGCAGGTCTACACTTAAATGGTGCAGCGGCATTGCTGTAACGCATCAGTGAAGATGCTACCTACACTGATGGGAGGGCTTCTCCTGTCAGCGTAGGTATTCCACCTCCACGAGAGGCAGTAGCTATGTCGACTGGAGAAGGCTTCCTGTTGACACTGCGTTCTCCACGCAGGACATTAGGTTGGTATAACGACATTGCTCAGGGGCTGTGGATTTTTCACACCCCTGAGCAACGTAGTTGTATCTGTGTAAGTTTGTAGTGTAGACCTGGCCTTAGTGTGCAGAAGGCTAGTGTGCTGTAGATTCATGCTCTGGCTTGCTACACACTAAGCCTAAGCCACAGGATGAATGCCCATTGATGGTACTCTTCTCCATTCTCTGGACTCACCTTTGTTAGCTGTTCTGCAAAATGTATAGCTGTTTGAGTATGGAGCGTAATTGGTCCACTTTTCACTCTAGATACCCCATTCGCTAATGCCATGAAAATGATCAGCTTAAGAAGAAAAAAATATATATAATTAGTTTTTAAACCATTACTACAGCTCCATAACACTGCTCCATAAAAGAGTCAGAGCAGCACACAAGTGAACTGAAAGCAAGTGGGTTTGCTGCTTCAATGTATATTATAGAGTGGTAACAGCCATTCCCGAGTTAAGTTTATAATGGTAACACAGCTGCAATCTTGATTCTAGCCCCCCTTGCTAAAATCCACACCAAAAAAATCACATCTGACTTCAGATTGATAGGTTACACCTGGGGCTGAACAGGACATTGGGAATGAGGTTTCTGAATGATGACATACTCAAAGAGGTATTCACCACATATGTAGTAGTTTGACTTGTATTAGAAACACCACTCTGGCACGTTGATTGTTGCACCCTGGCCTGGCACTAAATGTGGTGTAGCTGGAGAAAGCGAAGGGTTCTTCATTCCCCAGGTCTCCTGCATGGAGCCAGGTAAGCAAGATGGAGAAGAATGTTCCCTCAGGATGTTCTCCCTTGCTCTCACCTAGTCACCTCCTGAGGCACTTGGGAAGGCAGCCCTGCTCTTGCAGACCTTAGATCTGTTGTATAGAGGGGATCTAGAGAGTGGATATGGGGAGGTGGGGGAAGGGTATTCCCACCCTCTTCCTCTGGATTTATTGCGGTCTGCAGGAAGAGGAAACGTCAAGTGAGTCGTAGGAGGCTAGTTGACACCCCTCCTTGAGCCTCAGGAGCCTTTCCAGGTGTCCTAAAAAATCCATTTTGGCTTATCGTGGTGGGTTGCTATTTCTACTCATGCTGTAAGGTCCCCTCCATGGAGCCTTCTAACACTTAAGGGGTGGGAACCGGAAAAGGCTATTTACTAGCCCCTCCCCTATGACTTCAGGGTGACTGGATTTGGGAGACCCCTGAACACCTCCTAAAGTTATGGCTGTAGTGGCTATTTGAATGTAAATCTGTGGCTTGCTGTGGAAATGCAATTTTAACTCTGAAATTCAAGACTTTTTTTGTTTTGTTTTGTTCTCTTGATGTACATTCAATACACAGTCAAACCCGCTTGCTGTGTGCTTGCTGCCTGAACTTCATCTTAAAGTCAGTGTATGGGATTCTTACCTGGTCTTGCAGATAGTCATCCACTGCTCCTCCATGCCTAAGATTTCCAAGGAGCATCTCTGCAGCTTCAATTCCAACCCTGTCAGAATTCTTACCTAGGGAGAGAGTTCAGGAGGATTAAGAAGCTCCAGAACATTTATAATATTCATTCACTGTAGAATGTGAAAAAAAACAGGAAACAGAAGGCAGTTAATTACACCTTTATTGCCATACTCTTGTCTCAAATGTTCACTTGTCACTCTCTGAGTACTGTGATCTATCATCCCACTAGTGCATCTGGATAAATATGGTACCTACTTCCTCAGCATTGGGAAGAGTCTAGGCCTCCTTAGACTTTGAGAAGCAGCTTTAGCCAAACAAGATACCAATTAAATCAAATTAAGTTCACAACTTTGTTGATTGATTCACCATGCTGTGGAAAAAACATGGATGTAAAGACAGTGTATTTTTTTAAATGAAAGTTTAAGATTCTATAAAGCAAAAACTAAAATCTGTGAATGTCTGTTGCCCCTGGTTACTAACAATATGGATTTAATATCCAATAGGAAACTAAACGCACGAAACATGATATACTTTACACAACTCTCACCTCTTTTACCAAGTGATGATCCAGCAAACAGACAACCTGTTGAAGTTTCTGCAACAATACTAAACAGAAAAATTAAGTAAATTACCAGATAGCAATTAGGCATTTATCTGCAACCACAGCACACTGCGTTATGATATCAAGATAAGAATGGTTGGTATGATCAGTACTTGAGTCCCAAATCAATTCCTGTTAAAGTCAGTGGAAACATACACTTTGACTTCTAGGGCTGATCGCACTAACTGGATGGGAAATGTCCAAGAAAAAATACACAGGTAGGGGAAGAGGTTCATTGCTCACTCAGCAGATGGTACTCCTCTGAGTGAGCACCAACTGACAACCCTGACGTAATCCTAGAGGATACCAGGCTGGAAGAGGTGTCATGTCAGAAAAGCACAGTCACGTGCATAGAAAATACAGAAATTCAGCATGGAAGGTTATATATTTAACCTTTATTTATACATTGAATAGATATATTTCTTATAATATTAAAAAGCTAGAGAAGCCAGATGTAATATCCTCATAGTAAAAAATTACCCACATTGCACATACTGTATATATTTAGGTATAGTTAGTGACCTAACTAGTAACTATATTATGAATGTGTTGTCTTTAAATATGTACGTTAAATGTGGCTTCAATATAGTTTTTTGCATTTCAATTCCTTTAAAAAAAAAAAAGTGATCTGCAAAGGAGATAACATTTGTTCTCTTTTTTTGCATCTCTGTGATATGAAACAGGCCTGCATTTATTCCAAACAAACACACAAAATTTCTCCTGCTTTTAAATGAGAAATACCAGGTCCTGAGTACTCTGTTTTTGCTAGAGAACTCCATGAATGGCTAGAGAACTACTGAGATTATAACATTAAAAAACTAAAAATCCCTCTCTCTCTCAACTGCTCAAGCTTCAGTCAGATGCTTAAAAACAAAGTTTTAGTTTGTTTTTGTTAACGTATTTAATTCAAACTCCTGACATTCTTAGCAGAAGATTGACACACACCAACCTCTCCTGCCAAAGATGAAATAAAAATAGAAATTTCTTGGCTTATTATAAAGTGCCCTAATTACTATTCTTAATAAAAAGGAAAGGTGTATTGCTCTTTTTTGTTTACTACCTCTCTCAGTCACAGAAGAATCATTACCATATTCTCAACTAATAACACAGTAAAATAAGTAAATAGGAGGTTTGTGTCTTGTCTCACATTATTCCACTTCCAGTTCCAAAGGCTTGATTATCAGGTTCTCGAACAGGCTGAATATTAACGTAAAGATCCCTGATTTCTTTTCTGATGCATCTCACTGCTGCTGATGCCATGTCTTTTGCTAGCTAGCATGGTAAAACAAAAAAGAACCAGGTACAGTAGTTAAAATAAATGTCTGATCTAACATTTTCCCTATATACTTAACCATATGAATGCATATTTGAATAATGTTATTCCAAGCTATAAGGAGACTAGCTTTTAAAATGAATGTACCTCATGTATTATTGTAAACTACTACAAACTATAAGATGACATCTAACTTATCCTCCTTCCCCTCAGTGTGCAGTTTTCCTACAAAGTTTAGGTAATATTCAGTCCTGGACCAATGACAGATTGTAAAGCTGTACATAGGAGCTTCAATACCAATAGAAATTCAGGATTTCCCCCCATTCTACAAGATAAGGATTTTATATCTAGCCCTGATAAAGCTTGAGATATCTGATTTTAAAAATCACAACATTTTATGTAGCGGAGAGCTATTTTAGGTCACAGTTACAAGCTCTTTGGGATAGAGATTCTAAATACCTCAGTGTTTGGAAAGCTCATAGCACATTTTCATAGGTTCTTAAGATTTTAAGGCCAGAAAGGCTATTAGGTTCATTTAGCCTGACCTCCTGTATAATACAGGACAGACAATTTCAACCAGAGATTTCTGCATCAAAGCCATCACTTCTGGTTGAGCTAAAGCCTATCTTTTAGAAAGGTATCCAATCTTGAATCTCTGCCAAGGGCTTCCAAATGGTTACAACAAGGACAATGTTCTCTCCTACCATTTTGGGTGCTACCATAATCTATATAATAATACTTTATTTTGGAATTCTCTAAATTTGTATTTGTTATAATTTTCCTCTCCTTGGAAGTTCTGTACAGTTGGATTCATTGTACTATGGTTGCCTGGGTTTACAGGTGGAGAACTACAGAAAAAAGTACCAATAAATTTATAGAACTACTTATAAAGATTGCATAATAGACAAATAATTGTATAATATTTATTTACACTATATAAAATTACATCCCCTTACTTCTAGGAATATTACAGGCACTCACTTTAATGGGCAAGGCTCCAGCAACAAATGCTCTTCCATGTATCTTTGTCACAGTGCCACGTTCAGTTAAGTTTATTGGGCTTAACTGTTTGACTGGTGACATTCGGACTATCACTTCACCACCACCTTGGGGGTAGTAGCCCCTATTAAAAATTGATATCAGATATGGTTAAATAGAAAGAAAAGGGATGCATGACATTACAAATTAAGTTATTCCTATAAGCAAGGAAACTAAAAATGGATTTAGCATATTTGTTTGCTAGTATGTGTCCTATCCTTAACATGGTATTTTAGACAGATCCAGTGGCTTAGAAATTTGTGATGTGTACCATAGAAATGAGTACAAAAAATAAAAACATAGCATTACCCTCAACGTGCATGGAATGAACCTAATTAACTGCACAATCTTATTAACGGTAGATTGATTAAAATCAGTGATTTTAATCATTATTTAAATCAGGAAACCTTGATTTAAATCATCAATTTTAATTTTCCTAAAGAAAGGATGATTCTTATTAGTTGGTAATCATTAAAACATTATTTTAACATATTTGCGACTAAACATGACCTTTATATTAAATTTGGTGCTTCTTTTTGCTAACCAGGAGGACATGTTTTATCTATTTAAGGATTATACAGCTTAACTTACATTTATTCAGGTTCTTAATTTTTATATTTTTATTATGTCAGAAAATGATGAATCATGCAATTCTTATTTACCAGATGAGGATTAATTTTTTTTACTTGTGATTATTTTGTGTCAAGCTCTATTTGGGTGGAAATTCAAATTCAGTTAAAAATGCACAACACACCTTTATTTTTTATTCAATAAAACTACCTTAAACATGGTGGATACATAAACTTTTTTTCTAATCAAAACGGGCTCTGCATTTAAAAGTAACTGATTTTATTAAACAAATGAAGCATTATATATGTTGCTAGTGAGTTGAACTGATTGTTTCTTGTCACCATCTCCTGCAAGATTTTAGAACTAGTAGATCTCATCTTCTTACAGCTAGTTTTTTATTCATAGACTGGAAGAAGAAAATAATCTTTCCTGCTTTTTCAGCTCCCAATTCGTTTCTTAATTTTGAATGAAATAGTCATTGAACTAAATTAGCTAAATAAACTGAAGTGAAGAAAATATTCTCTCTGCACCTGCAGAAGAGGCGCCACAGTTGTCAAAAGCTAATTTAGCACTTTAACGGACTATGATTCCAGGTGCTTAGCCAGTGCCTTCCACTAGGTCAGTGGTTTGCCTTTCTTTAAAACTTGGTAGCGAGCAAATACTACTTATTATGTTTTTGTATTTAATGTAAATAATCTTAATAAGATTTTAATGAATTTGGTCCTTATAGGTTGTCAATTTTTTAATTGTAAATAGTTTATTAAAATAAACCTGTATTAAATTTAAATAAAATCTAATTTAAATTAAAAATCCATTTTTTTATCATCAATTTTTATCCACCCTGCTTATTAGCATACTCCATGTCTTATTCCACTTTTCTCACACCCTATTGTTTGTTGTTCTCATCTGTTAAGCCATGTCTAAAAACAGGCAGTAAGCTCTTTGGGGTAGAGACTATAAGCAGCTAGCATGGTAAGCACTATATAAGAAATTAAAATAATACTTTGCACTTAAATAACATTGTCATTTAATGTTCTTGAAGCAATTTACAAACATTAATTAAGCCACTCAACAACCATGAGTAGATGAGTGGATATAGCTTATCCTCTTTTCATAGGTGGGTAAACTGAAGGCCTTTAGCAGGTCTGATACAACTTCCACTGAAGTCAAAAGAAAAACTCCCTTTGTCTTCAGTGGACAAAATGGGGCTGGAAAGCACTCGAACATAAAGGACTTACATTCCACTTAGGTCGAATTTAGCAGCATTAAATCGAATTAACCCTGCACCCGTCCACACAATGAAGCCATTTACTTCGACATAAAGGGCTCTTAAAATCGATTTCTGTACTCCTCTCCGACGAGGGGAGTAGCACTGAAATCGATATTGCCAGTTCGAATTAGGGTTAGTGTGGATGCAATTCAACGGTATTGGCCTCCGGGAGCTATCCCACAGTGCACCATTGTGACCGCTCTGGACAGCAATCTGAACTTGGATGCACTGGCCAGGTAGACAGCGCGAACTTTTGAATTTCATTTCCTGTTTGCCCAGCGTGGAGAGCTGATCAGCACAGGTAACCATGCAGCGCTCATCAGCACAGGTGACCATGCAGTCCCAGAATCGGAAAAGAGTTCCAGCATGGACCGTACGGGAGGTACTGGATCTGATCGCTGTATGGGGAGACGAATCTGTGCTATCAGAACTCTGGTTCACTCTACTTCCCTGTAAGCCAACCGCCCTCCCCCCTTTGATCTCTGCTTCCAGAGGCAATAAAGTCAGTGTTGTTTCAAATTCATGCATTCTTTATTACTTCATCACACAAATTGGGGGGATAACTGCCAAGGTAGCCCAGGAGGGGTGGGGGACACGGGAAGCAACGGGTGGGGTTGTTGTACGGGCACCCCCTAGAATGGCATGCAGCTCATCATTTCTGCGGGATGTCTGGGGCTCTGACCCGGACCGGCCGCTTGCATCTGTGGTTCTTTAGCAGGTTTGCCTGATATTCTAGGCAGCACTGAATCTCCATTAGACAAAACTTAAAGAAAAGAATGACCTGGGGAGTCATTCCCATTTTTGTCTAGGCGTCCCCGACCGACCTCACAGAGGCCGGCCAGGAGCACCCATGACAGCAGCAGATGGTACAGTATGACTGGTAACCGTCTTTGCTAACTTGCAAAGGCAAGGAGCTGCAGCTGCTGCTGTGTAGCACTGTAGTACCGCGTCTGTCAGCAGCATCCATTAGACATACGGTGACAGTGAAAAAAGGCTGAACAGGCTCCATGCTTGCCGTGCTATGGCGTCTGCTTGGGCAATCCAGGGAAAAGGGCGCGAAATGATTGTCTGCCGTTGCTTTCACGGAGGGGGGGTTGACTGATGACATTTACCCATAACCACCCGTGGCAAATTTTTGGCCCCATCAGGCATTGGGAGCTAAACCCAGAATTCCAATGGGCAGCGGGGACTGCGGGAACTGTGGGATAGCTACCACAGTGCACCGCTCCGAAAGTCGACGCTTGCCATGGTTCTATGGACGCACACCGCCGAATTAATGTGCTTAGTGTGGACGCGTGCACTCGACTTTATACAATCTGTTCCCAAAAATCGACTTCTGTAAAAATCAAAGTAATTTCGTAGTGTAGACATACTTAGAGAGTGGCCCCCAGCACAAAGTATTTCAAAAGCCATGACAGTATAACTTACCTCCTTTTTATGTCACAGTCAAAGGTCAAATTGAACTTTTCAATTATTGGTTTAAAGACCTGAGGAGTAAGCATACTTTAAAAATGCAGAACTAGTTTGTGTTTAACATATCCCACCCTACCATTCAATCCACAGAGAGAAAAATTTATATACACTGGTCTACAGTGAAGATCTCAAAATACACTATAAAAAATATTCAGTGTCATGAAGAATGAATTAGATCAGGATCTCCACATTTTATTCTGCAGACCATTTTGTAAGAGAGATTCTCTTAAGGACCTGCTCCCCTCCTTCCCTATTAATACTTAGCATTTCTAGAACAAAGAGACTTTTAATTCAAATTATCTTTAGCAACTAAAAATAAAAAGAGATATAAACAAGTAGAGGCAGACTTTTGTGTTTCAAGGAATTATGTGAGGCATCTAGTGCCCCTTAAACATATAGTATGGAAATACTGTACTATTAAATATATCAAACACATTATTTTTCACTTGTATATTTTAGCATTTAAATAGAAAGGAGGTTATTCTATTTCATTTCACATTTGAAACAGCAAAAAAAGAAAAAAATTGCTTTGATTACTCTACAGTTACCACTGATGATATAAAGCAGCAATAGGAACATACAGAAGTACACAAGTTACTTTTGCACCTGAAAGATTTAGCAAGTCAAAGAAGCTGATCCCTACCAATACTGTGTAGTCTATCTGTGGAGCCATCTCAGCATTAGTCCCACCTTTTAAACGAAGTTCTGAAGGGGAAGCAGCAAACAGCACACACGGCATTGCTACCTGCATCAGGAGGCACACGCTCCTAAAATGGAATTGGAAAATACTCACAGGTAATGCAGGCATAATCCACTTAAACCAGTAAATATATCAGTCAGCAAGTGAAGTTTCAAGAGAATTTTACATATGATATAAATTGGAATATTTCAATCTGAAGATAATCATTAGTGAAATGACATTAGACATTCCTCTAACATATATTACCCAGCCAAAATCCTAACAAGTAACTTTTTGTCATTGATGTTTCTTTACAAGCCTAAAAATAAAGATTTTTCCCTAAGATTTTTGTTTTATCTTTGATCAATCAAGTTTTGCATACACTCTCATTTGAGGGGGAAATTAACATAGGTTTCTTGTTTATTTCCCCTGTACATCTACATTACTAATAGCATGGATTAAGGAGATAGTATCAGTCCTCAGCATTAATTTCCTTGTTTTTTCTCATTTTTGCCATAACCTAAAAACTACTGAAGAACAGTTAAAACTAGTTATTACATCAGTTAATAGTAGGTATTACAACACACATACCCTGCTGTTTTGGTATCCGCTATGTGGGTTCCACCTTTGATCTTCCCAGGAGTGAAGGTTATTTCTGTTGAACCGATTTCTCCACCATCCAGCTGCCCATCACATAAATCTCGAATCATCTCTAGTCCAGACAGATGTTGAGGCCTTCAAGTCATAATACTATATTAAGACATACATCAGACTGCCTACTCACCCACATTACATTACAGAACTATTACATATTTATAACAATTGCAAGCTTCAGCCTAAACCAAAACAGTAGAAATTCAAACGGATTCCCACAGAGTTTCATGGCTGCCCGTAAACCACAGGAACCAGAATAGCGTTCTGGAATTAGTGGGGATCCTGTTTCTCTTTCACAGGAGCAGGACAGGGTAGAGAGATGGGACTGAGGTGGGGTGCAGCAGGAATCCCCTGCCTTCCCTGCAAGAACTTGTTAAAGCTTGAGCCAAAATGCAGTGGGAAAGGTGATGACCCCCCCATTCCAGTCCGCTATATGGAGCCAGAGAGGATTGGCATAGAATCAGGGGCAGTCACTTGACTCAAGCGCATCTTAGAGTCGGGTGCACAGCAAGGTGATCAGAGCTCTCCTGCAATATCTGTCCTGATAGCTCCTGCTGTGCAGACATTCACTCTCCTATTTGTGTGGGTCTTCCACAAAACAAGAGGAGAGAAAAACATTCGGGAAATAAAATAGGAAAATATGGTCAAAACTTTTTTTTTGAAGTTTGCAAGGGTACTCAAAGGCAGGCAAAATTATTTTGGTTCATTTTGGTGAAGCTGACTAGTTTCAAATTGACACTGTCAACTTAAATATATAAACAATGTGCGGTGTATACAACTGCTAGGGGACCAGTTTCCGTTCACTGTGATTCAAATTAAAATAATGTAATTAGTATAATTAGCTCTGTTGGCTTTTATATGCCATAGCCTTGTAACCGTGACATTGTGATTAGAGTAGTATGTCACAAATCAAAGATAGACAGTAGTTAATGAAGGGAGCAGAAGAGGCCTACAGACAAGAATGTCAATTACTAAATTGAGTTCGATAGGTACACACATGTGACAAATATTTTTGAAGTTTCTACAGTGGAAAGAAAGCATATAGCCTCAGACAATCTTTTAAAACCAAATATGGCCTCTCTTTGTTGTTTCAGGTTCTGTTTCTAAAATTATTGCCAAGTGTCCTAAGCAAAACCTACATGGTACTGACACCAGCTACATAAAAAGTCATTAACCATCAGCTCCTTAAACAGTCTAGGTAAAAATGTTCAGATCTTTGTGCCTTGGTATGGGGAGACTCACTATTTGGGGACATTGTTTATAGACATGTTTGCAGTCTCCCTTGCTAGGGATGGAATATTTTGCTGTATGTTTCAGCAAGACATTTTACAATTTTGATCATATTTGAAATCTCATATTGTCATATTATGTTTTTATAACAAGGTGTAACTGATGGGATCTCTTATGGGAAAGGGAATCAGGCAGCCAGACCCAAGTGGAGGGTCATGGGGACAGAAGCCCTCCTAGGTGAAACAAATCCAAATATTCTTTTGCCATGACAAACTATATAGATGATGCCAAAAGTGTACGCCAGAAGCTAATATATTTAAATGAAGCACATGAACAGGTTAGGACTTCAGAGTTTCTGGAGTTCAATCTTGGATCCTTTCCTGACACAATAGCCTTTTGCTAAAAATCTCTTACTATTGCAGTAGCACTGGTGTAGCTCCAGTGAAGAGGAATACTATTATCTGGTGGCATTTATATTATTGTTGTGCCCTCAAAACCTTGATATAGGTAGGGTTAGGCAATGTGGTGGTAAAAAAAATACCCATGCCCCAACTTACACTAGCATTGCCACCACTGCTACCTCTGCTGGAGTTGCATTAGTGTCACAGCAACACAGAAGGACTTTGAGCAAAGGGTCAGTGTAGACACAGCCTGCCACCCCTCACAACTTTAGGCATGAGGTTTTTTTCCTCAACACGTTTTAATGGAAAGTCTCCCAGTTCTGGGTCATTGGGGGAAGCTTACCTGAGGCCAGGCTGGCTCCTCCCAGCTCGGATCCTCCGCACTCGCAGAGAAATCCCCAGCAGGCAGCTCAAGGCCGTGGAGACTCGCAAGATCTGGCCACCCTGCAAGGGGGAGACAGGTGGTCAGCTGCTCCACGGAGCACAGGGCAGGGATGGCTGGGCCAGGGGCCTACCTCCACCCCACTCCTCCAAGCCCCTAAACCGAGCTAACCACCACCTCTTTCCCACCAGGGCTAAACCCAATCCCTTCTCCACCTCCATCCCCAGCCAGGGACAGCAGCCAAGCCAGGATCCACCCCAGCACACACTGAATCCCCAAGGCGCAGCCTGGCTGTTTCCGGGAGCCCGCTAGGACCACCCCCCACAGCCCGGAGCCCAGCCGGCCATTCATGCACTCTACCCTCCTTCTGCGGGAGCCAGGCCGAGCCAGGCTCGCCCCGGGACACCAGGCAGCCCAGCTCTGTGCTGTCCCACCAGGAAGGCCGGGCCGATCCACAGGGCCCGGTCCTTGTACTCACCCCCTCCATGACCCCGCCATCTATCTCCACCCTGTCCCGGTCCATGGGCAACAGGCAGCCGCGGCGCTTCCCCGGGTAAGAGCGGCCGAGACGATGTGGAGTTGGCTGGGCTCTGCAGACAGCGAGGCCCCGGCGGAACAGGCTCCCTAGGCCGGGCACAGTGCAGGGAGGGAGCTGGAGCCGGTAACACGTGGCTGGGGAGAGTCAGGACGCAGTAGCCGGGCTCTGAGCTAGCGGCGGAGGCTGCAGCCAGCGCTGAAATGCCACTGGCTGCCTGGCAGCTGCAGAGTGAGCGGGGCCCCCTCCCGACTGCGGCTTCTAGGGAGCGACTTAGCTGTGATAGACCCGGCCCGACTCTCCCTCACTGTGGGGAAGGAGACACGTTCAGGCCGATCCGGAGAGAAGTTTGGGGGATGAGGAAAAGTGCCTAGATCTTTAGCCGCACTCCTGCCAGGCGCTGAGCACCCCCCCGACCCCCTCTGAAGTCAGTGAGAACTGAGAGCACTTCCCTTTGTTTACATTTCCGCTTTATCAGCATATTGACTATGCTTCCTTATTGCCTATTCCATCATACTCCAAGGTGTATTCCTAGATGTGTGAAGAATGTAGAGCAGCAGAGAATAAGATCAGCCAGGCCTGAGGCCCCAAAAACTCGGGACTAACAGCTTAAAACAGCTGTTTGCTATAACTGTCTGGAAGCTGGCTTATGTTTCAAGAGTATGTTTGTTTCTGCGGCAAGGGAAGTTTGCAGCAGAACTTCAATGGACTATAAGGAGCTATTACGTGCTGGGACCACAAAGGAGGAACTTGATTTCTAAACGTACCTATGCCATTAATGAGGGTAAGAGATGTTTACAGACAACAAACTAATTGCTTTCAATATACTAAAAGAGAATGCTCAGTCCCCAATGCTGCAAATACTTAATTGTAGGCACCTCAGGTCCCAGTGACTTCAAGGAACATTCCTATTACGACCATAGATAATCATTTCAAAGTTGGTGTGGATTAGTAATGTCCAAACATTATACAGCTGCAGAGTCTGTTTTGAATAAAATTCTCAAATTAAGGATACTAATCCAGACTGTAATTTGTATAGCTATACACAATATGGTAGAATAAATTAACCAGCCTCCTTTCATAGTTGCTTTTGCCACTCATAAAGCAGGAAACAACTGGGAAAAAGTTAAGAAAACTATCAATCCTATACATGATAAAGATGTCATAATGAACAAGAAAAAAAGGGGGCATAAAATAAAGGGATATAATATTTCTCACAGATTTTGTATGGGTATAATTGTTTGGGGGTGATTTTTTTTTTACTGCAATAGTTACACCAGTACAACCTCTAGTTTGAATGAAGTTATACTAGTGTAAATGTGCTACTACTGGTTTCGCTTATTCTGCTTCCTAGGAATAAATTATGTTGTTATAAGCACATTTACACCAATATAACTGCATCCACATTAGGAACACTGTATGCAGACAAGGTTTTACTGTGGAGATACAAGGGACAATTTTGATGGTATACTATTTTCAGTTGCTGTGAAAGCTCCAAGATAGAGCCCTGCACGGATACAAAAAATGTATCCGCATCTGATCCCTGATCCGCAAAAATAATCCACTGATATCTGCAGATTTGCAGGGTTTTAAATATAAAATGTGGATCAGCATCCCTCCATGATCTGCAAAAATGGCCCACGGGTGCAGGTATCTGCAGATATTAAGCGAATATAAAGGGCTCTCCTCTGAGAACATTAAATTAAATAAAAATAAATGAATAATCATCTCAGAGAGTAAAGAGTTTAAAAAACTAAAACAATGAGAAACACCAACTTTATTTGATGATCACTCACTCTTTATTATGAAATTTAAAACGGAAATTCCATTATAGTCATATTTCAATCTGATATTTTGGTACCTATTAGGTAACCTCTAAAATCCCTATAACTGAAAGATCAAAGAAAAACCGTCATCCTCCCCGGCCCCCCAGGCATGCTTGGCGGGTGCTTCAATCAATGCAAACATCACTGATGAAGACTGAGTGCTGTAATAGTCAGTTTCATCCCGCAGCCCCCCGTTCGTGTGTCTTTCCTGCAGGGGAGTGGGGAAGACAATCATTTCCAATACCCAGGGAAAGCGGGCCACCTTTGGTGGTGGTATAAGCATGGGCGTGGGGACTCTGCACAGGTGAATTTAAGGCGCTGTGAATTCACGTGGGTGAGACGGGCCCGTTTGAAGCTGCCACGATTCCTTGCTCCGCCCCGTGCTGTGCGGTACGAGTCTCCCCGAAGTCCCTTCCCCAGCAGTTTCCCCTTTGGGGGACGCCCGCTCGCCCCCCAGCCACGCCCACGCGCTGGCCGCTCCGAGTCACAAAGCTCCGCCGCGCCCTAACAAACTAGTGCCCCGAGACCTTGTAGCTCCCTAGACCACCGACTGGCTTTGGGAGTGGGATAGTCTTCTACCCCTGATTGGCTGCTGTGTCTGAAGCTGTCTTCTGATTGGTTGACGGGTGGGAGGTGTGGGGGCGTTGTGGCGGCTCCCTCTCTTTCCTGTTTAAGATGGCGGCAGTGAGGGTGCTGAGGAGCTGCTCGCGGACTGCGGGGCGCCTGGTAAGGGGGGCGGGGCGCCTTGCGAGCTTCTGAGGGGACAGGCAGCGCGTGCACCCCCGCCTTCTCAGGTGCGCGGGCCCGCCGGGCAGCCGCTGCCTCTGGCACCTCCTGCTCCGCCTGAGCAGGGGAGAGAGGAAGGTCCCTAGTGGAGAGACCCCCGTAACCCCACTTTGGACCCGTCCCCAACCCACAGCCCCATCCCAGACACCCTTGTGCGAACCCCTCTCGCAGGCCATAGTCCCCTGTCCCAGGTACCTCAGACCCCCTGCCCCAGGCACCCCAGTGCAGACCTGTCCCTTCCCACAGCCCCATCCCAGGCACCCCAGTGCAGACCTGGCCCTTCCCACAGCCCCATCCCAGGCACCCCCGTGCAGACCTGTCCCTTCCCACAGCCCCTGCCCCAGGCACCGCAGTGCAGACCTGTCCCTTCCCACAGCCCCATCCCAGTGCAGACCTGTCCCTTCCCACAGCCCCATCCCAGGCACCCCAGTATGGACCCCTCCCGGAGGCTATAGCCTCCTGTCTCAGACACTCTAACCCCCCGTTCCAGATACCCATGTGGACCCATCCCTGTGCCATAGCTCCCATCCAAGAGTCCCCTGTGCTGACTTGTCCCTTGCCATAGCTGACACCCCAGTGGTCCCCATGCCAGAGCTTCCTAGCTCAGACACCCCAATGTGGACCGCTCCCCACCCCATAACCCACCAGCCCAGACATCCCAATGCAGATATTTCCCTACTGTTTCATATCCCTGTGATACACAAACATCTGTACAAGGAAATCCACATCTCAAATACACATTTTCATAAGCCAGCTATACCCTTTTTTAGGTAAGCCTCACAGTTATCTGACCCATTGCATCACCTATATATCCCACACAGATGGCAACTCCCTTCATATACTAATACATCCCTATATATGGTCCTTGTGTATGTGTCTTTGTGTCGCAACCATGTTGTATGTGTAGCTCCAAAGAGCTGGAATAAGCAGCGTCCTGATTTACAGGGAGGGGTTCAAACAGTCTGCTTTTAATAAAACTTGTAATCTCGTCAATTAATGATGTTTTTGCAAAATGATGCTCAGTATTTGCAACTGTCTATATTGTAACTTTTATTGAAGCGTGTTGGTGTAGGATTATATGATTGCTGTCGTCGTGTGGAACTTCACAAAAATGAAAATATCTCATGAGCTTTTCCAAGTGAAAAACCATTTAAAATGAACATATATCCTGCTTTGTGAGAGAAGTGGATATTTTTTGTCCCCACAGCATCTTATCAGCTATAAACAATTATATCCAATTCCATCTAGTCACAGACCTACCAAGTTTTCCCTCTTATTTAGGATTCACTTAATAATACTGTAATGAAGGATTTTTGTGACAGTTGTCTAAACAGGTTAGCCTGTTTTTAGACAATATTCAACTCACTGTAATTGTCAAAGCATTTTGAAAACTCCCGCTTCTTGTGTCTGCATTGTCTTATTAGTCTTCTATCTAATCAGGCTGCCTTCTTTTCATATACAGAGGAAAACTGTTACGGTAAAAGTGGTTCTTTTGTCTATTTGCATCAGTGAGTTATCTGGTCTGTAATTTAGCATTGTCTGTTTGTATTGGATACCTTACTGCATGCATTTTCTCTTATTCTTGGAAGACATTCCATTTCTCTTCCTGAAAACATCCACCGCAAAGAGTCACGAGGGTTGTCAGGATTCAGTAAATATATTTTTGCCTGTAACTTATGTTGAGGTTTCATGATAAAATAATCATAACATTGTGATACAATTTTTATTTTACTGATTTCTATGAAGGCAGCTGTGCACTTTCAAATATAGAAAATGTATGCAAAACAAAATTTAATATATTTTTTTAATTACTTACCCTGAAGTTCAGTTATGTTCTAGTTCTGAGAGACAAGTGAGTTCCAAAGGTAGGCATCCTCCACTGAAAGGCCTTACGCTGAACACACTGTGTTCAGACTGGGTTTTGAGATTGAGTGCTTTGCAGTAACTGGTCCCATAACTTTAATTCAGGTCTGTAAAGATCAACACCTTGCATTGTACCTGCAAACTAACAGTCAATGCAAAGATATGAGCACGTGTTGTTCCAGCTGCCCCACTTAGGAAGAAAGCAGTGGCATTCTCCGCTAACTGAAGCTTCCACATGGACTTAAGTAGTAGCTTTAAGTAGAGTATATAATGGTAATCAAGCCTGAAGGGAATATGGCATCAACTGCTGTTGTGAAGCTAGCAGTGTAGTCTCCTGGACAGCTGTCGATTGAGAAAGGTAACAGAGGCCCCTGTGCTATCTAGAAATCCAGGAGCAAAATTGGGCCAACAGAACCATTCTGGAAATAAGTTTAACGTTTGCATGGGAAGACTGTTGTGCTACTATAATTGTCAGACAATGGCAGTGTTGATGTAAATATCGCTATGGGTATATCTATGGGTATATCTTCACTGTGCAGTCAACTTGGGCTCTTACCCAGATTTTAGCCCACACCCCCTTATCTCCATAGAAAAACTTGTGACCCAGGTTTGGAGGTACTTCACATCCGGGCTAGTTTACATGGCTGAGGGTATAGATTAGAATCTGCTGCTTTCACTTGGGCAGAAACCAGCCCGCTCTAAAGTGAGGATCCAAGTAAAATCACTTGAGTGCTGGTAGTCCTCTAGTACCCTTCCTATAGTGCCCCTCAACGGACAGACAAGTTCTCCCACAATTGACTGGGAAAGAATCTTAGTGTCTCAGCACAAAGAACCATGGATATGTCCCCAAGTACACACAAGCGAGTGCAGAAACAGAGAGGACACAGTAACATAAGTATGACTTTACTATGGAAACATTCAAACCCAGTCTAGGCTAACTCTGGTGTTCAGACCTGGGTGCCAATCAACCAGTAAAGACATATCCTGTGTGTCAAGCACTTGTTTTCATAAATGTTTTCTGGCTTTAGCTAGCCTACAAAGCTTGTTTCGACTCAGTTTCTAACTAAGGCCCAATCCTACAAAGATCAGTGTATGTGTTTAACATTCTTATATTTGTTGGATTATTTAAATGGTACACCTAATATAGGATTAATAGAGTGAATCTATTATTTCATGTCACAATAACAAATTATGTTGTAATTTGTTCAATGAAACAATAAATATTGCTACAAAGATATTATACAGTGAAATTACCAGCATCTTTAGTCCATGGATTTGAGCTGTTAAGAAAGGAACACCTTATTGTATAAAGAGACTACATGCTGGATGATTCATTTAATATGTTAACTGTTAACACACCAAGTTTTTTCGTAAAGAATGTGTAGTATTAAAAATCAAAGACAGATTTCATTTAAAACACTGCATTAGTTTTTAATTATTCCTAAAAATGTCAACTCGAGACAGGACTGCAAATCTTCTGTACCAAAACCAGTCTGTTTTTTTGGCAGTGACAGTACTAATTTACTATCTTCAATGGTTACCTAATGTTAAAATCAAATGGAATGCATTCATGAAACTTCAGATTTAGTGATAGTTCAGAGGTTTGAGACTGCTGCTTGTGATCATCTCTTCAGGTAAATATTGAGCATTTTCCAGTTAGGGGCTATATAAGGGAATAGAATTGTATTTTATGTTCTGAATGAATAAGCCTTTATTGAGCAAACAATATAGCCATGATTTCAAGTGGGGAGATGTAAACATGTAACAAAAAATCCAAAAATCAGGGCAGAAAAGTCATTCACACTTTACTGGAATATAATCTAACTTGCCATAAATTTTAAATGCTTTCATGAAACCAGAGCTACTGTCGTTTAATATTATTTTGCTGAATTTTTGTCATGAAAATAGGCAGGAAGGGATATTATTCATAGGGGGAATTAGAAAAATACTTATTCTGGCTCAACAGAGATTGTCTCAGTAACAGGTAGCTAAAAGGTAGCTGAAAATGACATTGGAATATTGTTAGAGTTAGCCTGTGCAATGTAAATATTGTTTCTGGAAAGGAAGGAAACAGTTATGGGTATTTATATATCAGATCAAATTATATATACTAATATGCATAAGAAATACATGAACAGTACCTAATTCAATATAGCATAGTATTCTGGATTACCTTTCTTATGAAAGGTGTCACATAAAACCAATCCTTTCCTAGTTTATGGGAGAAGTTTAATATTCTTTGTCTATAGGAAATTAATATGCTTTTCTATTTGTCTGAACTAAGAGAGGGGAAAAAATTAAGTTAAAACACATAATTGCAAACCTTCCCATGCAGGTATCCTGTTTTCTGGATCCTCTAAGAAGATAATTTCTAAATTTTACAGTCTGAGCCACTTGAGGTACATTGTAGCACCTGAGTTTTGTTTTTAGTAGCAAATCTCAGCAGTTAATTTATTTAAAGTTATTTTTGTTAGCTTTATGGATCACTTTTAGACAACATAAAACCAGAATAAAATTTAAATAAACATATTTCATGCTAAAGTAGTAAACTGGTTTCTGTTTCTAAGGGCTTGATCTAACTGCCATTGAGGTTAATGATAAAACACCCATTAACTTCAGTGGGAGCACTCTTGGCCTGTAGGCATTTATCCAAAATTACTGCTTCTGTGACTACACAATGCCTCTATATCAAAGAACTTTTCAGACTATTATATTGACTCCTGAATTACGTTTCTGGACTGAATATAATTTCAGATCTAAAGAAAACATGCAAATTATACCCAATGCTAAAATAATTTAATAAAGTTGATGTTAAAGAATAATTACCTGAAGGTATGTGCCAATTCTAGATTATTTTAAATGGGAATGGAAAGGCAATTGTTTGTGCCCTATAATCTCAATTGCTTTCTAATTAGCACCTCAGATCAACCTGTGATTGTTATAAAGACAAAGGAAAATGTACAGATTTTCCCCCTCACATTAAGAGTTCTTTCCAGCATGCATTTTGCATATGAATATTTCAAATGGCTGTACTTGTGTTTACTGTGTGTATGTAATCTTTGTAAAACATATGCCAGTTGCTTAGAAACAATAACAGCTATATATCTGATGCCAAATCTTGTCATGATTTTTATTCATTAGTGATGACAAAATGCTTGATGTTTTGATGTCTTTGAACTCCCAAGTGTTGTATTAGTAAAACTATATAAGTACATATGACAAATAAAGACTGCTAATTTAGAATCTGTATACATTATAGAATGTTTTCAATTGTAATTTAAGACCCCACCTTTTTAATACTTGAGATTTTTTCCCTCCAGATCTGTGTTCACCATATTAGATCATGTAGCAGTGTTCGCTTTATAAAGTCCAAATACATGAGCATATTTGACAAATCTGCATTCAAGTTTAGTCATCAACACAGATTGTTCAGAACATCTGCTAGTAAGTTTTTTTTCATATTTAAGTAACTTATTTTACACTCCCATTATATTAGTAGTCTGTGATTTGCATCTAATTACTAGTACATAATCTAGTGTATTTGGTGCATTAACATTTTTCTAGCTGGTATTTTAGATTTAATATTTAACTTGCTATTTTTGTCTGATTATCTGTTTCAAGTTTCAAGTGGCCAAATTGTCCAGTTTAAGCTCTCTGATATTGGAGAAGGAATTACAGAGGTGACTGTGAAAGAATGGTAAATTTAATTTTGTTACTAACATACTTAGAAATTAAAAATGCTTTAATGTCTACATTAATTATCAATAGATTGTGAATAACCTTTTTGTGTTACCTGTGTAGGTTTTTTTGAATTATGTTTGCCACATTGTGAAGACCCATGCCCTGTATAATCTGAGTTTAGTATTCTATTCGAATCATAGAATATCAAGGTTGGAAGGGACCTCAGGAGGTCATTTAGTCCAACCCCTGTTCAAAGCAGGACCAATCCCCAAATTGCCCCCTCAAGGATTGAACTCTCACCCCTGGGTTTAGCAGGCCAATGCTCAAACCACTGAGCTATCCCTCCCCCACCATTAGTCTACCTCATCATGGTCTGCTTTGGGGGAAGAGTCCATTATTTAATTACAGCTGAAGGTAGCACTTTCTCTTCCCTCCACAATGACTATTTTGGGGGTGCAGGAGGTTTAAGTTTGGGCCACATGTGTTAGGTTGAATTTTGGAAAGGAGCTTCTGGCTAGGAAAACCCCAGTTAGGCCCATAATTCCTTTTCAAATGGAAGAACCTATCACAGAAATCATTCCCAAAAACTCAATGGTAAATTGATTGAATAGAATTGAGACTCCACTAAGGGGAAAGCAGCCATGGAATGCTTTTTGCTCTGTGTCAGGTGGAGGTGTTCTCTTTTGTAACAGGAGATAGACTCTCCAACTGCAGACCTTCCCTGTCACATATTCATGTTGTCAGGATCAGACCAACCTGTGCTATTAATTAACTGAACATGAGGTTTTTAGTTAGAAATGGTTTGTATACTGTCAAGAGAACACTAATATTTGTAGTAAAATGATAGAACAAATGTATTGTGGGGAAGAATCCCAAGTCATGGTAACATTTCGCATATCAAAGATAGTTCTCCTGGCTGGCTGGCAAGAGGTATACAACAGAATACATTCACATTTTAAACAACACATTATATTATACTGTTATTCATAATTGGGTTTATTAAAAGAATACATTGAGCCAGTATGATTTTACTCTCATGTGCTATGTAAGCCTATCTTTTTCCTTCCCCATAGGTATGTAAAAGAAGGTGATAGTGTGTCTCAGTTTGATAGCATCTGTGAAGTACAAAGTGATAAAGCTTCTGTCACTATCACTAGTCGTTATGATGGCATCATTAGAAAACTCCATTATAATCTAGATGAAATTGCTTATGTTGGAAAACCATTAGTGGACATAGAAACTGATGCCCTGAAAGGTATTGTAAACACTTTCCTCTTGCATATTAATTTAATTTTGTTGTCAAAACCATCCAGGTATTCAGGGGAATTCAAGATTAAGATTACATTTTTTGCAGAAAATGAATTTAATTAAAATCTATAAAATTTAACTTCTGTATATAAGAAACTACACCATGGGTGGGGAACCTACAGCCCGTGGGCCAGATCCGACCCCTTGCTCATTTTCATCCAGCCCATGGGCCACACACGTTCAGCTCACCCGCTGGGGGGTGGGGGCACGGAGGCTCGGGGCTTCCCGCCCTCAGGGCTGGTTCCGCAAGACTGGAGCTGCGAGTGCCGGCTCATCCTGCTGCGGAGGGGAAGCTCTGAGTCTTGGTGCCCTCCTCCCCACCCCACCCCCCCAGGGCTGGAGCCACGAGCACCAGCTTGCCCCGCTGCAGGGGGGAAGCCCCGAGACTCCGTGCCCCCCGGGCAGGTGAGTTGAACATGTGTGGCCCACCATTGATTTTTTGGATGGGTCAGTGGCCCCTGACACAAAAAAGGTTCCCCACCCCTGAACTACACGAAGTAGAACAGTGATGCGTGCATTTAAATATTATCAACATTCTTTTCACTTTTTTTTATACCAAAAAAAAAAAAAAGAAAAGAAAAAAACCCAAAGTTGGTGGTGGTAGAGTTTGAAATTTTCAAGTCAGACAATTCAAAATCATGGTTCCCACAAAAACCGTAACAACTCCATTGTACATAGAGGCATGCAATTTTATATCCTATACAATAAACAATATTGCATCTGCACAAGGGGATGTATTACTCTGGGAATCGAAACTTTGAGTTTCAACTAGTTTGTGCTTTTAAAATCAGCCACAACACTGCGATGATATACTGGCAGTTTTGCATTCTTGTACATATCTAGCCCAAGAGATAGAGTCAGGAGTTGGGGTGCATGGCAAATGACCCTAATTCTCTCCTGAAGATTAGGGATGAAACTCTGGTCCCATGAAGTCTGTGGGAGTTTTGCCATTGGCTTTACTGGAGCCAGGATTTCAATCTAGGGGTTTTGCCTCTGTATATCCTGCTTATGTAGATTTTCCAGGCTTTGCATGGTTGGGAGGGCTGTGTGTAATATTTATTGAATAAGGCTCGGTGTTTAAACTTCCATATAGGATTTTTTTTAAACAATTTTAAGAGGAGGATGCATTTGTTTGTCCTCTGTCTGTAAATAACTGTCAGACAGACTAGTATCAGGGGGTAGCTGTGTTAGTCTGTATCCACAAAAACTACAAGGAGACCGGTGGCACCTTAAAGACTAACAGATTTATTTGGGCATAAGCTTTCGTGGATAAAAAACCTCACTTCTTCAGATGCATGGAGTGAAAGTTACAGATGCAGGCATTATATAATGACACATGAAGAGAAGGGAGTACCTCACAAGTGGAGAACCAGTGTTGACAGGGCCAATTCAATCAGGGTGGATGCAGTTTACTCCCAATAATAGATGAGGAGGTGTCAATTCCAGGAGAGGCAAAGCTGCTTTTGTAATGAGCCAGCAACTCCCAGTCCCTATTCAAGCCCAAATTAATGGTGTTAAATTTGCAAATGAATTTTAGTTCTTCTGTTTCTCTTTGAAGTCTGTTTCTGAAGTTTTTTTGTTCAAGAATAGTTGCTTTTAAATCTGTTATAGAATGTCCAGGAAGATTGAAGTGTTCACCTACTGGCTTTTGTATGTTACCATTCCTGTTGTCCGATTTGTGTCCATTTATTCTTTTACATAGGGACTGTCCGGTTTGGCCAGTGTACATAGCAGAGGGGCATTGCTGGCACATGATGGCATATATAATATTAGTAGACGTGCAGGTGAATGAGCCTTTGATGGTGTGGCTGATGTGGTTGGGTCCTCTGATGGTGTTGCTAGAGTAGATATGGGGACAGAGTAGGCAACGAGGTTTGCTACAGGGATTGGTTCCTGGGTTGGTGTTTCTGTGGTGTGGTGTGTAGTTGCTGGTGAGTATTTGCTTCAGGTTGGGGGGTTGTCTGTAAGCGAGGACTGGCCTGCCTCCCAAGGTCTGTGAGAGTGAAGGATCGTTTTCCAGGATAGGTTGTAGATCGTTGATAATGCGCTGGAGAGGTTTTAGGTGGGGGCTCTACGTGATGGCCAGTGGTGTTCTGTTATTTTTATTGTTGGGCCTGTCCTGTAGTAGGTGATTTCTGGGTACCTGTCTCGCTCTGTCAATCTGTTTCCTCACTTCCCCAGGTGGGTATTGTAGTTTTAAGAATGCTTGATAAAGATCTTGTAGGTGTTTGTTTCTGTCTGAGGGATTGGAGCAAATTCGGTTGTATCTTAGGGCTTGGCTGTAGACAATGGATCGTGTGATGTGTCCTGGATGGAAACTGGAGGCATGTAGGTAAGTATAGCGATCAGTAGGTTTCCGGTATAGGGTGGTGGTTATGTGACCATCACTTATTTGCACTGTAGTGTCCAGGAAGTGGATCTCTTGTGTGGACTGGTCCAGGCTGAGGTTGATGGTGGGGTGGAAATTGTTGAAATCCAGGTAGAATTCTTCAAGGGCCTCCTTTCCATGGGTCAATATGATGAAGATGTCATCAATGTAGCGCAAGTAGAGGAGGGGCTCTAGGGGACGAGACTAATATTTTCTTAGGGGCAAAAAGATAGATTTGTGTTAGTTCAAGAAAAATGGATGATTTTCTTTTTGCTCTATGTCTGATCTCTGGGAGGGGCTAAAGTTTTTCTTTTATTCAGCTGTCTATTAAAAATATCCCTATATTAGCTTATTTTTTAATAACAGAGGAGGGGTTGCATTTCCATTGGGGTAGCTGTATATTGAAAAAGAAGCCTTCAGTTCCACAATGAACTCAGTAAAAATAAATTAGTGGTCCAGTTTTGCATAATATCTTTGTATTTGGTGCCAACCTAGCTATGGTTTGTGGGAGGGAGAATAAAACTAAGTATTGGTTATCTTAGGGGTTCACCAGATGTCTTGTTGAATAATTATATTATATTTGTAACGGTGAAATATTTTTAAGAACCTAGATGACTTACTAGTCTAAGTCCTACTGACATTCAGAGTCACTGAGATGTTTTTTAAAGTGTTACCCTAAATCTCTAAAGTGATAATCTCAAGTGAAACCACAATAATGAAACATACTTGTGAAAAGGATAATAAAATCTATTTTATGTAACTTTATGATAATCCAAATTCTATCATTTGGGTTATGTACAATATGACGGTAAATTTGCAACTGTTACTTGTTTTCTTTTCATGTGATGGCAAATGCCACAAATCACACAGTAGCAAAGTATACAGTCTCCCCAGACTTCCGTCTTTCAAAGGTATTGGAGAGAATTACAATAACTTATGAGCGGAGCAATATTTCAGAGAAATGTAAACAACTGCACCGCTAAACTTCAACACTGGGGACAGTTTCAACTGTTGGAACTTTTGTTACCTGTCAGAACACACACACTTCTGAGCTATCTTTTATTTTAGGGAGTAAAATGTAAGGGACTAACTAGAATTTCAAATAAAATAATGACTGTTTAGTAATTTATTTAAATATCACATAGATACCTTAAATCTTTATTTGCAAATAAGCTTTTTTAACTTGATGTGGCATTAATCACTTTAATAATATCTAACACTGTTGTGTATTTTTCTGATCCACTTCTAAATGTATTAACATTAATTACATTTAAATTCACTTCAGGTAGCAGTAGTATTGCCAAAAGAAAAAAACGATATATGTTTAAACACAGTTTTATCTCCATAATCATTTAGTTTTTTACACTAGAGTGGGCTTTTTTTACTGTTCAGACAGTCAGCTAGAGAATAGAAAATCCATAATTTCTTGAAGTTAATTCTCTTCCTGAGTGTGTTTAAAAAAAAATGACAAAACTGCTTGATTTGATCTAGTGATTGTTTTTAAAAAGTCCCAAAATGGACAGCTTCTTATAAGGTTTCCTGTGATGTTTTGGGGTCCATCCAGACCAGTAAGGAGTTTTGTCATTGCCTGCCTTGTAACTTGGGGGGACTTTGTGCTGTGCAGCTATGGGTTCAAATCCCTGACACCAGCAGTCTGCCCACAAGCATAAGGTCTTACCTTGGCTCTCACCAGTGTAGTTATTCTTTGCAGAGACGATACCAACAGCCCTCCTGGTCCCAAGTCTCCCCAAATAAATCCTCCCTGAGTTCTGAATTACCAGATACTTGGACTGTTCCCCTCTGGTTCATCACCCCTGAAGCCATGAAACCATTCTTCCAGTTAGCTCACTATGGCATACACACTCCACACAGTTTGCAAACTGGGCACCTGCTTGGGATGAAAATAAACAAAGTTTATTCAATAGAAAAACCATAGATTCAAAGATGGAATAGTAAGGAACAGCAAACATATATACAAGTTATACAGCAAACAAACATAAAGACACAACCTCAAGCTTTTCACTTTCATATCAGATAAAATCCCTTTTTTAATAAGAGTTACTTGTTGCCTTAAACAGTTTCCCAGCCTACCTGTAGGAGGGATCGAGACAGTCCTTCAAATTCTGGATGATCTTCAGTACAAACTCCTTCCATTTTAAAAGGGGTGGGAGTTTTTTTCTTCAGTCATTACAGATATTCAAAGTGGAGAAAACTCTCCTTCCTTCGTTTCTGAAGACTGGGGTTTCTTTTCAATTTCAAGCTGTTCCCATTTGCTTTGATGATTCCTCATTGTTTACCCCTGGGCTGGACAAGGGCCTGGTGTATGCAGTGTAGTAGCCATGTCAGTCCCAGAGAGAGGACAAGGTGGGTGAGGTAATATCTTTTGTTGGACCAACTTCTGTTGGTGAGAGAGACAAGCTTTCAAGCTACACAGAGCTCTTCCTCAGGTCTGAGAAAGGTACTCAGAATGGCACAGCTAAATACAAGATAAAACAGATCAAGATCTCTAGATCAAGACCATTCAAGGTGAAGGGACCAGGTGCTTGAAACCAGTCTCTTATGGTTGGGGAGATAGCCCTCCCTTCCAGAGTGCTTCATCACGCTGTTGTGAGGTGATGCTGAAGTTGAACCAGAGTTACAATTACCGTTTATATCTATATCTGTCTATATATGTGTGTATATATCTATATGTGTGTGTGTGTATATATATAACGATATAACACGACCCGACATAACACAAATTCGGATATAACACGGTAAAGCAGCGCTCCAGGGGTGGGGTGGGCTGCGCACTTCAGCGGATCAAAGCAAGTTCGATATAATGCGGTTTCACCTATAACTCAGTAAGATTTTTTGGCTCCTGAGGACAGCGTTATATCGGGGTAGAGGTGTATATATATTCATAACCATAACCTGTATACATGTCTCTGTTTTAATCAAAACCACTTTGAGCAATGTAGTAAAGTTAAAGCAGTTTTTATATTATTTTCAGATGTAGCCTCGGAAGAGGATGTTGTTGAGACACCTGCTGTGTCTCATGAAGAACACACACACCAAGAGATAAAAGGCCACAAAACACTGGCAACCCCTGCAGTCCGTCGCCTTGCCATGGAAAACAATGTAGGTTTGTGTTCTATTGAAGCCAGCTCTGTTTTATATCCATTGCTTGTATATTAGTCTGACTGTATCTGGGAGGGCAATAAAACTCTAATGTTATTGAAAGCTGGTGGTGAATTGCCAGGGAATAACAATGAAAAAAGTTGTTGATAAATGGCTTGCTTCAAATGAATAGTGTTTCACTGTTGAAGCTGTGAACTGCTTGTACATAATATTTCTCCTATAAGAAAAAAGTACCTTTTAAATAATCATTATTCTGCCTTAATATATATATGTAATTAAGGACACAGAGGGTCTTTCAGAAAGTTTAGATAGTGTTTGAGCAGATACTAAGTCACAAGCAGGTATTAACCTGAGGAATGTTACTCGAGTACCTGTAACATTTTCGTATTTATAATCCAATTTCAACATATAATTTCTCTACTTGTGCTATATAGCAAAAGTTCTATAGTTTGTTATATACTTTTCAGATTAAACTGAGTGAAGTTGTTGGAACAGGGAAAGATAACCGCATCCTTAAAGAAGATATTCTCAATTATTTGGCCAAGCAGACGGGAGCTATTTTACCTCCATCACCAAAACCTGAAATTATCCCACCATTACCAAAATCGGAGACTGCGCCAGCTGCTCCAAAGGACAAAGGAACTAAAATTCCTATACCCATTTCCAAGCCCATCGTGTTTGCAGGGAAAGATAAAACTGAGGCTGTGACAGGTAAAAACATAAATGCAATCATGAAGTAGCACTCATAGTTGATATAGCTTCTAAATAATTAGTCAGTGAATGATAACATTTAAATTGATTCTCCTATTCCCATTGACGGAGAGCCAGCTTTCATCTTGTAATCACACTAGTGTGGGGAGACAATGAGAATCAGGAAAGGTAAGTGTGCTTTGCAGAAAGGAGGAGTTTGAAATAATTTTTTAGATGGTGGTCAGACAGGGTTGTCAGTGTTCTTCTCTGGCACTGTGTGGTTTCATCATGTTCTCTGCTAGTAGCATCGGGCTGTGACTTGCACCTGTTCATTTTAAATTCTGTTTTTTTAACTGTGCATTATGAACATCTAAAAACATTTTGTGCAAAATTTTGGAAATAGGTACTTTGGAATTCTTCAAACAGTATTGCAAATACTATTCCTATAGAAATCATTATGTAATTTATTAGCAGGATCAATGAGTAGGATTGTTTGTGTGAGATGTAATCAGTCTTGCCATGTAGAGCTCCCAATCTAAGATGGGCACAGATAAGACAAGATGCACTGGGAGAGCAAATTACATTTTGTGTTTTCCTCAGTTATATAATATTGGGGCTAGAAAGGATGAAAAGACTGATGCAGCTTAACATTTGTGGGCCTTGCACACATGGTTAGCCTGTAGGAATGATCTGGAGGCAGATGCTAGGATACGGAAATAATTCCAAACATTTGGGGCAGCATAAATTCATTACTGAAGTTATCGGGTACCTGCTTCAGGTGTATAACGAGTCTCCCCGTCAATATTTTCACACTCATAAAATTCCTATTGTATACAAAGAGACAGGGTGGGTGAGGTAGTGTCTTTTATTGGACCAGCTTCTGTTGGTGAGAGAGACAAG
This sequence comes from Platysternon megacephalum, assembly GCA_003942145.1. NCBI lineage: Eukaryota > Metazoa > Chordata > Testudines > Platysternidae > Platysternon > Platysternon megacephalum. Next base: position 661,353 of record QXTE01000185.1, on the reverse strand, counting down.
CTTTTGAGCTTACACGGAGCTACTCTTCTTCAGGTCTGGGAAAGGTACTCAGTGCCCAATTATATCCAGTGCTATTTTAGTAGCTCTTGGTGTAGTACTAAAGTTACTTGGTGCCCAAGCAAGAATGATCATAAGTGGATTCTATCCCAACTTTTGAAAGAAAGATTTATAGTTTTTCAAACAAAACTGAACATTAGAAACTGACTAAAGTTTCTAAAAGCTTTTTATTGGTAAAAGCACCCATTGAATATTTTTCAGGCTTTCACAAGGCAATGGTAAAGACCATGACTGCTGCACTGAAGATTCCTCACTTTGGTTATTGCGATGAGATTGACTTAACTCAGCTCGTTCAATTGAGAGAAGAATTGAAACCTCTAGCACAAATTCGTGGAGTTAAAGTCTCCTTTATGCCTTTCTTCATAAAGGTGAGTCATAGCTGCATTTCAGAACAGGTTTCCTGATGGCATATACTGTTGACACCAAAGGACATAGTGGGGAGGAAGGAAAAACTCGCTTTTCTTCTGCATTTTTTCATTTAGTTTCATCCAGCTCTTTTAATTGTCTTTTTATTTTATCCCTCTCATCATTACAATCAGCAACACACAAAAACCCTCTTTAGTTCCACAGTGAGAACTCTTCTTGCTTACAGTAACCCGTTCCCTTTACCTATCTAGGTACTTGTATGGATCTCCAGAGTATTTCAAAATAGAAATTAGAGTAACCTAGACAAACACTTGATTGCATTCTGGATATTATGAGCTGCCTGAGGTACACTCATCCTGCCCCTTCCTTTCTCCATTGGGTGATAAGAATATTAAGAGAGCTCTTAGTGTTAATATTGTTTTTTATGTTTAACAGGCAGCTTCTCTGGGATTATTGCATTATCCTATTCTTAATGCGTCTGTGGATGAAAACTGTCAAAATATCACATACAAGGTTTGTGCAATTTTATGAAAATACTCCTGTGCCAAAAAAGTAATGCTCCTCCAAGCATCTAATAATCAGGGCTCTTTTTCAGTACAAATAAATTCCCTTTTTTTTTTTTTTTGAATGGAAAAGGGGAAAAAATAGAGCCCAAAGCAATTCTTAAGTACTGTGGTGGAAAATGATCTGTACACCACCACCTCTATCTAATACAGGGGTCGGCAACCTCTGGCACGCGGCTCGCCAGGGTAAGCACCCTGGCGGGCCGGGCCAGTTTATTTACCTGCCGCGTCGGCAGGTTCGGCCGATCGCGGCTCCCACTGGCCGCGGTTCGCCGCTCCGGGCCAATGGGGGCAGCGGGAAGCGGCGCGGGCGAGGGATGTGCTGGCCGCGGCTTCCCGTCGCCCCCGTTGGCCCGGAGCGGCGAACCGCGGCCAGTGGGAGCCGCGATCGGCCGAACCTGCCGACGCGGCAGGTAAATAAACTGGCCCGGCCCGCCAGGGTGCTTACCCTGGCGAGCCGCGTGCCAGAGGTTGCCGACCCCTGATCTAATATCAAAATGGATTGAATGGAGAGGGCTAGATTAATGCAATTGCTGCTATTTATATAGCACCTGCTAAGAAAGACATGCCACTGCTAGCCATATTAGCAACCTGCTCTCTTGCTGACAAGGGGCCAAGCAGTCCCAAACCATAACCCATAAAAATTTAGGGGTAGAAATGTTTTGTTACTGTGGCAATGGTGACACTGTTCTATCTATCAACCCTGATGTCTTAAATAAGTCACCTTTCTACTTAAAAAAAAAGGGGGGATTTTCTTGGTATGACAGAAAGCAGGAAGCTTGACATGCAACATAGAAAATATAGGGAGTTTGTGGTCAGGGCTATGTAGAATACACGTTTTGCATGGATTTATTTTGTGCTTGTGAAAGGTACTGGGTTGATGGTCCTGAGGACTGAACTCCTATATTTACAGAAATGATATAGCACAGGTGGCAGCAATGCAAGCTTCCTTTGCACTGTCTTACCCCACATCTCTGAGACTTACTCTTTCTGAATCACTTCGGAGGATGAAAGGGCAGTTCAGTCTCTGTTTCCTTTAAATTCATGGTCTCACTGCTGAGACTGACAGCATGGGTGATAGTTTTTATTGTTACGATGTGTGCACAGATTTGTTAACAGAATAAAGAATTCATATTTCCAAGGGGATGTCGAACTCAGGATCCTAAATTTCCTAGATTTAAACTCCCCAAAAACAGTTTGGAGGTTGCCTTTACTGTTCCAGAATTATATGCAGAGTACCAAAGAGACTTGTCTTTAAAAAATTCAAATCTGCATAGAGTGTCGTTTATTCTGAACAGAAACTTCCTTAGTGGAAAGCAACAGAGAGTCTGTTGCTTTTTACAGGTCCAGACTAACACGGCTACTCCTCTGTTCCTTAGTGGAAATACTGAAAACAATATTTTAGCACTTTAGTTTGTATAAAATAAAGCTAATTCATATTTCCTTTTTTTGCATTAACTTACATATAATGTATAGTATCAGAGGGGTAGCCGTGTTAGTCTGGATCTGTAAAAGCAGCAAAGAATCCTGTGGCACCTTATAGACTAACAGACGTTTTGCAGCATGAGCTTTCGTGGGTGAATACCCACTTCTTGCATCCGAAGAAGTGGGTATTCACCC
>QXTE01000185.1:549482-655312 GCA_003942145.1 Platysternon megacephalum | reverse complement strand
CGATTTAATTCAGAAGCAATCTCAAACACGCTACAGACCTGAACATTTTTCACGTTAGGGACAATCAAGCCTTGTTCTGTGTCCATAGCAACTCCAATGTTGTGAGAAGCCTACAATATATTCAGTTACAATACAGTAAGTTTCACTAACCAACTATATGTTATATCAGCAAAGAATCCTGTGGCACCTTATAGACTAACAGACGTTTTGCAGCATGAGCTTTCGTGGGTGAATACCCACTTCTTGCATCCGAAGAAGTGGGTATTCACCCACGAAAGCTCATGCTGCAAAACGTCTGTTAGTCTATAAGGTGCCACAGGATTCTTTGCTGATATAACATATAGTTGGTTAGTGAAACTTACTGTATTGTAACTGAATATATTGTAGGCTTCTCACAACATTGGAGTTGCTATGGACACAGAACAAGGCTTGATTGTCCCTAACGTGAAAAATGTTCAGGTCTGTAGCGTGTTTGAGATTGCTTCTGAATTAAATCGTCTTCTGACCTTGGGCTCTGCAGGCCAGTTGGGAACAAATGACCTCACTGCGGGAACATTCACTCTCTCCAATATTGGCACAGTGAGTTAAAAAAAAAGTTTGTACATTGAAAAAATTGGTTAAAAAATAACTACTACCTGTTACATTGATAAATATGTAATTGTTAGAAAAAAGTGTTTTCTATAACAAATATTACAGTACAACATACAAGAAACATGCTGCTACTGCAAATGGGCACTCCTGGAATATTCTTGAGCTAATTTTCTTGGTTTCCCTTTCTAGATTGGTGGTACCTATGCGAAACCAGTGATACTACCTCCTGAAGTAGCTATTGGTGCTCTTGGAAAGATACAGGTATGTATATGTTGATCTAACTACAAAGACACAGGTGTTTGTACTGTAGTAAGACCATGTTCAATTAAAACTTTGCATTTCATGTACCTTTGATACAGTAGAACCTCATAGTTACGAACACCTCGGAAATGGAGGTTGTTCGTAACTCTGAAATGTTCGTACCTCTGAACAAAACTTTATGGTTGTTCTTTCAAAAGTTTAGAGCTGAACATTGACTTAATAGAGCTTTGAAACTTTACTATGCAGAAGAAAAATGCTGCTTTTAACTATCTTAATTTAAATGAAACAAGCACAGAACCAGTTTCCTTACATTGTCAATTTAAAAAAAACAACTTTCCCTTTATTTTTTTAGTAGTTTACATTTAACACAGTACTGAATTTTATTTGTTTTGGGGGTTTTTTGGGGTGGGGTGTTCGTCTCTACTGCTGCCTGATTGCATACTTCTGGTTCCAAACGAGGTGTGTGGTTGACTGGTCAGTTCGTAACTCTGGTGTTCGTAACTCTGAGGTACTACTGTACATTGTTCTTACTGAAAGCATTTTTTCTACAAGATGTGGAAGAAGGACACCATGTAAACTTTGTAAATGAAATCTTACAATGTTTTTATAAGACTTAAAAGGCTGAGCACAGATGAAAATTATAAACAAAAATCTTTTATCTCTGGCTCGGGATTGTCTACCAGAAGCCCATTATATTCACCTCATGATGTTTTTATTTAACTTGTTGGCTTCTAGGTATAAAAGAAAAAAATTAGATTATATTCTGATATTTGTAGGGGTTTTATAATACCATCTTTGTTCAGAAAGAATACTTGCAGGGTTTCAAACCAGGAGAAGACTTGAACCAAATTGCTTCTGATATTTAAGTTTTGTTATGTGATCCAGAGATTTAAATCTATCTAAGAACTTTGTACAGTCAGATAAATACATTTGTTAGTGTAGACAAGCAAAAAACCAAAACAGACCCTACATTTCTTAGTTGATAATACTTTTCATATATTTCCCCTATGCCTTTTTGAGCTTTTTGGGAAGGTTTGGGAGGCATGTGTCACCTCAGCACCAAAGGTTCAATCAACTTCTCTAGCACAGTGGTCCCCAAACTTTTCAGAGTCATACCTCCCTTATCCCTGTCCGTGCCCCCTGGGGCCGGGAGTGGGACCCCGCGGCTCCCCTGAGGGGCTGAAGGAGATGCGGATGAGGGTAAGGGGGCCAAGGCTCGGGCTGCAGGTCAGGGCAGATCTGGGGCCCGGACCAGGGCTGGGGTCAGGGCCAGAGCAGAGCACGGAGTGGTGCTGGGTGGTGTTCCCTCCCTGCCCCACGTGGGGGCAGGCCCAGCCACGCCCCCCAAATGTTCCTTTATGCCCCTGTAGGGAGTGCGCCCCACAGTTTTGGGACCTCTGGTCTAGCAGGATAATTTGGAGTCAGGGAGGAATTACGATAAACTCAACAGGGTTGCTTAAGAGTGGTAGGTGGTAATTCTGTTTGAGACCCACTACATAAACAATTGGGAAATCTGTATTCTCTTAATTGAAATACTACTCTATATCTACTCTAGCAATTGTTAAGACAAGAATCATGTTTGTATAGTTTCTTTCATCAGCTTCCTATTTTCTTCCCTTCTCTTCTTTCTAGGTTCTTCCCCGATTTAATGGTAATGGGGAAGTATTTAAAGCACAGATAATGAATGTGAGCTGGTCAGCTGATCATAGAATTATTGATGGAGCTACAATGGCCCGTTTTTCTAACTTGTGGAAATCCTATTTGGAGAACCCTGCTTCCATGCTGTTAGATCTTAAATAAAGAACACTAATGCCAGAACACATCCTTAAACTTTGGGGGAATAAACTCAATAATTATAAAAGCTAGCTATGCTAGCATATGTCTGTTACTACTTTTCTTATTATATAATTATATTATGTGGTTGAAAGGTCTCAAGAGCCTATGTCAGTCTATTGATAATCTGTTCCATTCTTTTCAATTAAAATGAGTAGTTCTGTAGTTTATTCTATGGGAGACTGTCATACTTAATAGGTCATGGTGTGACTTCTAAATGTGATGCGGGGAAGTATTTAGTGCCTGACTGTGATAATATGTGCTGACTGCCACTAAGCTGACATTACTGAAAGACAGATATCTACATGTCTGCAGTACTTTTAAACTGCTTATTCTGGATAGAAGGGAAGTTACGTCGCAATTATTCCTGGTTGAAAACGGGAATTTATTTTAACAAATCTAATGGAATATTTCCAAGTTCCTGAAAGAAATTATGCAGCAATAATGTACAAATAAAATGTCTTTACGATTATCTTCAAAGATATCCAGTGGACTTTTTATTGTTTAATGGTGCTAATGTTTCCTCTAGTCCTCTTATACATAGAAAGTTCTTAGCACAGGTACTCAGTATCAGGTGACAATGGAAGATGACAATATCCCCCAAAATTTACTTCCTGCACAGTTTCAGAATATTTACTGGTATCCAACAACTCTTTGTAATAACTCTGTAGAACTGTCTTGCACCACACTCTGGTAGGCTGAAAGTATTTAGGATTGTTTACATACTCTTTTCTTCTGGGAAGCAACAGCCTGCAAAAGGATGCCATGACTAGGTTTTCCATCACTAAACAAATAACTGCTTACCACCATTGTTTATAATTACCATAACCTAGCAAACAGCTACTGTGCTCTAAAAGACTGTCATCACCTTGCACATGACAGCTATTGTTTGTTCAGATACCACGGTGTAACAGATCAATATTTGATATGAAATAGAATCTGTGTAAACAGAGCATAAGAATTAGATAAATCCTCTCTAAACTCATATGCAAGGCAGACAGTCAATAGGATTCAGGTTAGCACCCCCAGGACAAATAGCATAAATGTTGTTTTAGGCTAAAACAATGGACAGTGGGAATGCTGGTTTGCAAATAAGATGCAAAGAAAAACCATTGTGCGCATACACTTTCCAGAGAACGCTGAGTTGCAAAAACAATACAGGATCATTGTAATGTAACCAAACAATTTGGGGAAGTCAAAAAGGACATTTCATAAGAGACTCATCTCCTCTCTGGAGGGTACATCTGGCTGAATACCTTTGTGGATAAGGCCCTGTGGTGAGTAGATATAAGTAACCTGAAAGATGTAACTGAGGGACCATGAGAAGGAAGGGAGGAAGATGCAAGACACTTGAGACTAGAGACCCAATCCCTGATGTGCTAACTGCTTAAGGGGGCGAGGAAGAAACTCTCAAGCTGTGGGGAGAGGATATACACCAGAAATATAAGCTGCTACTCATGTTCCTATTCACAGTGGTTTCTATCTGTATTAGCTTTTGCAGTGTAAGACAAGATTCATTTTAATCTGATTTTTCTATTATTAAAACTTACAACAAGCTTTGTGCTTTGGATCTTTTTATTTGGGAATTTCATGCAGACAATCCCGAACAGGAGAATAAATCTTCTACTTCCTATTCGAGATCACAAAGAAGGGGTGCTTGGAGTCTACCTCTCGTGAGACTTAGCAAAAGGACATGGACTAAAGGCTACTCCCCTATCATTTGTGTTGCTGTAAGGGCTGCAATCCAAATGATGCATGTCAAAACCTTATGACCATGGATGAGAACCAAATTGAAGGGCTGAAGGAATGATACAACATGATAGGTGCCTTAGAAATACCTTAGATAGATTAAACTACTCTGCCAGCAAAGGGAGCCAGATTTCTATTTTTGTCTATCAAATCCTTAACAAAATGGGCAGTCTATCTTCTGCAATCATCTCTACTTATCTGAGTAGTTAATTTAAATCTGGAAGGAAATTGGGTTATTTAAGAGAAGTTTTCAATAACTAGATCAGAAAAAAATCTTAGAGGATTGAAAAGTGAGTACAGTTGGTATCTATAAATGGTTGTGGGGGGAACTAACAGGGATCCGGGGGTTAGTGATGGATTATGGAGCCTTTTACCTTCACATGGAACCAGTTCTAATCTGGCCCAGGTTGGTAGTGACAGGAAATCATTGCCATTTGATGAGGATTTGACATAGTGGTTATGAATCCACATTACAAAAACTGTCTTCACAAGCGGCACTCTTGGGCAATGTCATTAAGGAGGACATAGTTTTACTGATTCTCTTTCAAGCAGTGATCTGTGATTTCTGTCCTGTTCTTCAGACAGCCCTCTCTTGGGATCCAATGTGCTGTGGGCAAGATGGGCAGAGCTGGGGACTGGGTGCACAATTCCCTTAAACCCATTGGGAATCAGTGCAGGGGTTAGACTTCACAGGAGGTCCCAGGGATGCCAGTGGTTGGGACTGTGCTTTCAGGGAGCTCAAGGAGGGGGGCTGCTTAGCCAGCACAGGGGCACAGAATCTCTGGGGATAGAACTCTCCAGAAGCCATGTCTGAGATGTGCTCAGATCTTGGAGGATCCATGAGGTTGTGGCCTGTTTCTTTTTTGGGGTAGAGAGACAAACCCCATTTACCTAAAAGTTCACCTTTAATATTTATCAGATGGAATTGTCATATAGAGAGGAGGCCAGTCAAGTACTGCTTGGGTGGGACTGTAGAAGGGAGGGACAGCAGCATCTCCTATGCAAGTTCCCCTTTCTCCTGATCCTGTGGAAACCTCTGTGCAGGTGCTCTGAGCTGTTGGGATTTCTGACTGAAAAGGGAGTGGAGAGGGAGACCAGTCCCCACAGCATCACATCCCTTTATTCCCACTGGGATTGGGAAGCCTAATATAGTGATGATCTTGTCATACTGCTTGTACACTGGTTTTCTCTTAACTTAATGACATCCCTATTTCCAGAGAGTGAGACCCGTGGTCCCAGAGAATAGCAAAACTCTCCTGAGAGAACTATACTGCCTTGGGAAAAGCAGATGGTCATCAGAGAGCTGTGTGTCCTGTGATTCACACTGATTTCAACAAAGCCATCATTGTAGAGGACCAAACTCTGCCTGTTCTAATGCAAGCTCCCATGATGGATCACACCTGCAAGGTAAAACTCAGTTTCCTGTGCAGGTTTTTCCTGCATGGAGGACAATATGGCCCTTTATAAAAGTTATTTACATTAAGATTCTGAAAAAAAAAAAAACCACCAGCAAAAACAAAACATCTCAATTTCTTCCTTCTGCAGCCAGAAGCACTGAGTGAACTACTTCTTGGTTCATTACTATCGCTGTTCAGCAGGTACTCTGGACTTTATTGTGAAGAGAAAGAACTGAATAGCAGAGTGTCTGGGAATTTCACAAATGTTTAAATTTACTACAAGTGTTGCTGAGCAGAACAATACAAAGAAACCCTTTTCTCTTCCAAATAGAGTGCATTTTAGGGTTTAATTTTGCTTTATAATACTTTTCACAGTAGGCAAATATTTAATATTTTTCTGAAACTGTGTTATTTGCAGCAAAACATTGCCAGTGTAAAGCAAACAATTGTCATTCTAAACTCTAATCTAGTTTGTGTTATTTGGCATAGCAAATATATTAACTGGTTCTTTTTGGTCACAAGTATTGATTTGTGTTTATTCCATAAACAGTTTACACAGGTTATTGTGTTCCAAAAAATGGCAAGACATTCAGTGGTAAATGTTCTGTGGCTTTGCAAAGTAGTCCCATGTGATATCCCAGCAATGTCATGGATTAAAATTAGAACTGGGCTGGCATTACATTTCACTTAATTGGAGTCTGTACCAGAGACAAGACATTAGTAACACAGACAAGATTCATAACCTCACTCTGCTCTTGCACAGAAATAAATGAGTCGTGGAAAATCTGTGAATACATCAAATGATTTAGGTAAGTTCTAAAATGCTTCCATATGTCTGGAAGTGAATGTGGGGAGGTGATCACAGGCAGGAGCTCCGGTTACAAGACAGAACATTTGCAGTTATTTTACAGCTAAAATTGGGAATGCACTTCTGAATGGCTGGCAGTTCATGATCACTATTGTATTATTGTGTCTACCAGAAAGAAGTATAAAGGGTGGGGTCAAAATGTTCTAGTTTCAGCTTTTCATAGTTTTCTCATTACATAGTTACATCTGTTTAAAAACAAAAGCCTATACTTGGGGCCTCATGTGTTCCATGATTTCTGTAGCTGTGCAATTTACTGAAGAATTCACCGTCTGCCACAGAACAGCGGTCCAAAACCTAAGTTTTAATTTTAAAAAAGATGGCCAAAAAACCCTTCAAATTTTTAGTATTACAAGTAGCATTAGAAGCCCCAGTCAGGGGTTGAGGGTCCCATTATGTTAGGTATCATAGACACATAGCAAATACAGTTCCTGACATGACACAAGCTTATAATACAGGAATTTGAACTGAATGTCAACTTCTGGAATGTTGTTTTCCCAGTCTCCAAACAGCCTAAAATAATAGCTATGAGAAGCAGGAACTGGCTGAGCTGTCTCAATGAGAGTTAACTCTGAAGCCTACTAATAACAATTAAAATACAGTTATGAATCATTTAACAGAAACCTTTCGCTAATGTGTTTAGTCATGTTGGGTGCAAAGGCAGATATTGGGATGAGGAGCAGTGCGTAGCTGGTTACTGGTAACGGCTACGGGGGTGGGGAATTAATCCCTGAATATACATCAAGACGTTTGTGTTCATACCCACATGGGGCTGGGAGGGATAAGAGGAAGATGCATCCATTCTCCATTGCAAAAAAGCCTTAACCACTTTTTGGGAGCTCTAAAACTAAACTACCTCTCACACCTTCCTGGGCACCAACAGCCCCAGCTGTCAAAACCTCCATCTTCCCCTCAACAGCTTCTATTCTTACAGCACATTAAGAATTAGCAGTGCAAAAATAGTTGGGCCAAATTCTCCTTTTTTACATCAGTGTAGCTCCAGAGGAACTCCATTCTCCAGTCTATACTGTCTTTCCAATGAGGAGCCATTTTCAGTGTTCATTTCTTTATACTTTTTCTACCTTTTTGTATTCTTCTATATTTCTTTGATGTAAGTCCCCATATACAATCTGGCTATTGGATACACCACTGCAATAATAAGAGAAAGGGAAAACATAGTAGAAATACTTATCAGCTTGGATGCAGAAATATCTAGCAAGTAGGTACCAAATAGCCATCGTAGTGCAGCAGCTGGTTTGGCTCTGCCACATTTAAAAGGCCCACTAAAAGAAAAGCATGCTGGGAAAGATGCCTTCAAACAAGTGCCTCTACACTGGCCATTGGAAGAAAGATGCTTATAGGGAAAAGGTTGACATTCCACTTTCATTGTTGGAGAGCAAGCTGGCTGAAAAAACACTCAGGCTTTTCAGATTGGAGCTGGGTGTTTGAGACAGTATTCCCTGTCTCTCTTCCACCAAGTAGTAGGCATTTATAATAAAAAAAATGATGCAATGTTTAATGTGGTCTGAGCATTACTACATAGCCCTGCAAATCTATATGCCAATCCTGAACCCCAATCTAACCCTGCCCCAAACTTTGGGAGAGTTCAGCGCCAGATCTGAACTTCACAGTTCTAGCCTATTGCTAGAATACAAAAACCCAATACAAGAGTGGCTGAGAGGAACCCTTCCAGACAGGAGCACAGGAATAACCACATGTCCTGCTTGCCAGGCACTAGTACCAGAATGTTCAAGAAGTCTTCGAACACGCGATTATTAGTAGCTGGCCTATAGGGCAGCTTTCTTCCTAACCCCCGGCAATTAATGGTTGACTGATCCCCTGATGCATAAAGGTTAACCCTTATACTTATCTTGGTTTATGTCACTGTGGATGTTCTCACAATCTGTATTAGACTCTGACCTTTTTTGAATCCTACCAAGCTCTTGGATTCAATGATAGCTCATGGCAGTGAATTCCACAGACTAATTCTGTGCTGAGTAGAATGTATGATCTTCTAGCTGTTTTTACCTTTGTTACCTTTTAACTTAATTGAATATTGGAACTGGAAAAAGGTCAGAAAATGGCAACAAAAATGATTAGGGGTATGGAACAGCTTCCATATGAGGAGAGATTAATAAGACTGGGACTTTTCAGCTTGGAAAAAAAGACGACTAAGGGGAGATATGATAGAGGTCTGTAAAATCATGACTGGTATGGAGAAACTAAATAAGGAAGTGTTATTTACGCCTTCTCATAACACAAGAACTAGGGATCACCAAATGACATTAATAGGCAGCAGGTTTAAAACAAACAAAAGGAATTATTTTTCCATACAACGCACAGTCAACCTGTGGAACTCCTTGCCAGAGGATGTTGTGAAGGCCAAGACTATAACAGGGTTCAAAAAAGAACTAGATAAGTTCATGGAAGATCGATCCATCAATGGCTATTAGCCAGGATGGGCAGGGATGGTGTCCATAGCCTCTGTTTGCCAGAAGCTGGGAATGGGCAACAAGGGATGGAGCACTTGATGATTACCTGTTCTGTTCATTCCCTCTGGGGCATCTGGCATTGGCCACTGTCGGAAGACAGGATACTGGGCTAGATGGACCTTTGGTCTGACCCAGTATGGCTGTTCTTATGTTCTTATCTCCTTATTCTTGTATTATGTGATGAGGTAACTAGGAACACATGATTAACTATTCTATATATGTGACAGGAGTCAGTTGATGTGAGTTCCATCACATCACTGCTCAGATTGATTGTGTTTAATTAATCAAACAGGCATATCAATTTTTTTACATTGATGTCTCCTTCTGGCATGTCCAACTCATATGTGGGATAATAATGATGATGGTAATCAGTGTGCTATTCAAAAGCAGATACCTATGGCTGAACCGGAATGTGTAAGAACCATGACTGAAACTGCACCATGCATTGGATCATTCTCTGCTGTTAAAACACTTTGGGAAGTGAGAATTCAGAAAATAAATGAACAACTACGGAAGGAAAAGGAATTCAGACACAGGGCTGTAGGCAGGTATGTCCCTAATCAGTTAGGAAGAAATGTGAAGCTAAACACAGGAGATATCGTTGGTCATTTCTGGAACATGCAAGTTCCAATCCTGAAATCTTTGCTCAGGTAAAATTCCTACTGAAAGAAATCTGATTGTAGACTCAGCTCTACCAGAGAATTATGTTCAACTGTAAATAGAAATTAGTGCATCTGCTGATTCTACTGGCATATATATCAAACTACAACAGCTTCCACTGTCTTCATAGCGCTACAATAGTGTAAAAGAAATTTTTCATGTTTTTATAGCACAAGTTGTTGACAAGTGCCCTCCATTTAGAAACAGTCTCCACTTAATATTATTTTGATCTCTTGTTTTCACTGATTAGTCTATGATGACTTGCATGAACTTTATTTGAATTCAAGCTGACTTCATACATATGGATGTAAAGAAGTCAACTCTCTTTTGTCTGTGACCAGATTGCTGTCTCTGGATGGATAATCTATGTTATTGCATCTAGAGGCTGTGGAAGTGAAAAGATTAAGGAAGTTTAGTGCTTCTCTCACCCATAAAAAAGCTACAAGCTTCCCTTAAAATGAATGGGTTTTGGGACAGTCCCCTTACATTATTTTCCCCCTTGTTCTTGGTGAAACATTATGAAACTTGATGGAAGTAGTTAGTTTATCTCTATAAAATAATTTACTTCATACAGATTTTAAAATATGATCTCACAGAATTGCAAAACATTTGTACATTGCCCAAAACATTAGAATGCCCGTAAATTCTCTAAGCTAATGAACTGCTACATTTCCAGCCCTCCCAAAGTGTATCTAGCATCCCATTAAGATAAATTCTTGTCTGACCTCCATGAAGGCTTCTCGCCAAAAAGTTGCCTCTTTGCTATGTCCAGCAATCAAAATGGTATAGTAAATGTTGCGCAGCATAGCTGCACAACTAAAAAGAGTTCTTTGTCTTGTAGACTGACGCTTGTCTGGGAGGAAAGAGTCAGTTTAGCCAAGCTCAAAGAAAAAGTCATCACTGAAGATGGAAGAGTTATATTAAGGATAGAACAAGAAGAATGGAAGGTAATATTAACAGGAAATTGTTTGGGTTGCATGGTTAGTGAATTACAGAGTTAAGCTATTTTACATCTTTAGCCCAGCTACTTGTATTACTTTTCATCTAAGTGCCCACATTATGCTCAGCACTGTACACAGATGATCAGGGATGGAGAGTTGAATTATTGCTGTGAATGTAAATAAAACCTGATTGTATTGAAATTAAACTTGCTCACTCTAACAGTAGAATATTGAATGCTAAGTAATTTCACCACTAACCCACAGCCCAGAAAGTCTTCCCACATGAACAGGAAAACTTAATGGTATTTTATGTCTCATGCATTTAATTCAAGTAGTATTGATTTTGCTAATGTGCCAGAACTACAGACATATATTGTAATGTGAAAGTCACGTGTTGTAAACAAAATGAAAAGATTTCTTGGGGTTATTTCTCTTCTCTTTCTAAGGGTGAAATTCATCCAATGGCATAGAGGCTCTCCGAACAGTGGCACCACTGTGGTTCCAGTGCATGGAAGGTGGGCAGCTGCAGAGTATGTGGCAGGGTGGACCCTGCCAGTCCCTGCAGGTTGCAGAACTGGCTTTATGCTAGTTCCAGTGTCCACCATGAAGGATAAGTTGAAGACAAGATGCCTGAGCCAATTTTAGTTTTAAGTCATTGGGAATCTTTCCATTGGCATTGATGGGAGTTGGATCAGGTACAGGCTGGTGAAGGTGTGACTTCAGCTTACACTGTAACAGCCATGGTGACTACTCCAGTTCAGGGAGGTGATGTTGTGACGGGTTGGATCACAGAACCCCCCCTTGGGCGCTGACACCTGATGTACCAAGACTACTTCTATTCCTGTTTTCCCTGCCAGCTCAGTGGCTTCAGCACCCTGTCTTGCTGAAGCCAGACACACCCGTCTGCTCCAACACAGACCCAGGGTCTGAATTACCTGCCCCAAAGCTGCAGGTTTACCTGAAAACAGCTCACAGAAGTGTGCTTGTCTTTAGCACTCAGATGCCCAACTCCCAATGGGGTCTAAACCCAGATAAATCCATTTTACCCTGTATAAAGCTTATGCAGAGTAAACTCATAAATTGTTCACCCTCTATAACTCTGATAGAGAGATATGCACAGTTGTTTGCTCCCCCAGGTATTAATACATACTCTGAGTTAATTAATAAGTAGAAAGTGATTTTATTAAATACAGAAAGTAGGATTTAAGTGGTTCCAAGTAGTAACAGACAGAACAAAGTAAGTCACCCAGCAAAATAAAATAAAATGCACAAATCTATGTCTAATCAAACCAAATACAGATAAAATCCTCACCAGTTCCAGAATGTTCCCTTTTACAGGCTAATCTCCTTTTAGCCTGGGTCCAGCAATCACTCACACCCCCTGTAGTTACTGTCCTTTGTTCCAGTTTCCTTCAAGTATCCTGGGGGGTGGAGAGGCTCCTTCTTTAGCCAGCTAAAGACCAAATGGAGGGGTCTCCCATGGGTTTAAATAGACTCTCTCTTGTGGGTGGAGTCCCCCTTCCTCACTCCTATGCAAAGTCCAGCTCCAAGATGGAGTTCTGGAGTCACCTGGGCAAGTCACATGTCCATGCATGACTCAGTCTTTACAGGCAGAAGCCATTGTCCACATGGTATCTTGCATGTCTCCAGGAAGACTTCTTATGTGGATTGGAGCGTTCCAAGATGCATTGTTCCCCAAATGCTTCCTGATCGGGTACTTAACCCTGCGAATTCCTTCCTAAAGAAGCTGACCAAATGCCTCACAAAGCTTACTTAGAGATCAAGCAAGTATACAACCCATATTCTTAACCTCAAGTACAAAATGATATACAGGTCTGTCGCATCTTAGGTGCATTTAACATGTGCGATTCCAGCTTTATGCGGTCGGCAAAAACAAGAAAAAAAAAAACCAAAAAAGAGAAAAATAATTTAAATACTGTTTCTGTAGTGCGGGAGATTCTGCCCACCATTACACTCAATGTAATTTTGACTATACGCGGTTTTCGCTTTACGCGCTGACCGTGGAACGTAACCCCAGCGTAAGATGAGACAGACCTGTATGTGTACAAATAGGATGAATAGATATAGTAGACCATAACCTTTACAGAGATATGTTACCTGGCACAGGCAGCACAAAACATATTCCAGTTATGTCATATTCCCATAAAGCCTTATGGGAGGTACCGTCACAGATGTGTCTTACACAGGAGTTTGGGGAAGATTTAATTCCCTACAAACTGCAGTCCCTCCATCCCACACAAACCCTGTGTAACCACTCAGATCAATGAATTTCAAACCAAATTACTAAATCTATTCTATAATTATTTTATAGCAAGCAATTGTTTAGAAATGTTGTACAATCTTGGAAGTTATAGGTGGTCCTTTTAAAATATAAAACATTTAAATACATTCTACAGTGCAGTTACCTAACGTCGTTTTGTTTTGAATAGATGTTATAAAATCCACATGACCGACACTAAACATCATTTAAGTTCAAACATTTTTGTTTGTTTTGGTTCTGGGATCTTACATTGCTGAGTCCTGGCAGTGCAGGTGCCTAAGTTCTGGGCACAAACAGAAGGGCTGGTTATTCTTGAGGTGTAATGGGAATTAATTTCTGCATGTTGTATACCTAGGGATCAGAAAAACAAAACTGTTTCCTTCCTATCTAACGTAATTCTAAATGTCCATGTTCCCAAAATCTTCCTACAATAACAATTAGTCCATTTTCATTCCATAAACTAAGTGGAATTTCCTTCTGGTTTTATTTTTTATTATTTTTAGATATTACCTTCTTGCTTACTGAAACTGAACCACCTCCAGGAATGGCAGCTTCACAGAATTAGTTTGGTGAAAATTCCTGAATTCATTGGAAGGTTTCAAAATCTCATTGTGCTGGACCTATCCCGAAATGCCATTGAAAAGCTACCTGAAGAGATTGGTAAGTGGTATTTAAACACAACAACAAAAACAAGCCATTCTGTGTTACTCAGATGGAGCATTGCTTCTGGATTAAGCAGCCGTCACACCAAATCCCATAATTTTCATTAACTGCATCTTTATTTCAATAAGCAGACCAAGAGCACTCACACTACACTAAAGTAAGGTTTAACTCCAGTACTTTACAGCTGAAAGGTTTAATTGATTCCTCAGACCCAATATTCTGGTGGATTCTCTTTGATTATTGCCTTTGCAGGCCAGCTGCCTAACCTCCAAGAGCTGCTTCTCAGTTATAATAAAATTAAATCTGTTCCGAAAGAGCTAAGTAACTGCATCAGCCTCGGAAGACTGGAACTGGCTGTGAACAGGGATATCTGTGACCTTCCACTTCAGGTTTGAGAAAAATAATTACTTTTATTTATAGGTATATATTAAATGTTTTCACGAGGTAAAAAAATTATTCTCAGGAAAAAAATTTAACTTCTGTTTTCTTCTAGACTTTAATGACATAGAACATTTCCACTGGAAAGTCTTGCATGAACTGTCTAATAGATGGGTTGTTTTCACTTTATTTTTAAGACATTGATTTTACAAATATTTAAGAATATGCATAATCTTTGTTTATATGAATAGTTCCATGGGAGCCAGTGGGACTAACCACATGAGTAACAAAGTATTTGCAGGAACTGAGCCTAATTTTGCCCAGGCTTATAGGGGAGTATATAAATAATGGGCCAGCTGCTTAGTTGGTGTAAACTGGCATGAGGCCATTGATTTTAATTAAACTATGCTGTTTTACACCAGCTGAGGATCTGGCCCACTGGCTCAACTATGACCTTAGAGAAGTCACCTTTAAGGGTGAGAACATAGTTCAGGGTGGCCAAACTGTGGCTCACGAATCATATGTGGCTCTTTTACAGTTAAAGTGTGGCTCGCAGACCCCGCATACCCTCCCCCATTCTCTGCCTACCAGACTGGGGTGGGGGTGGGAGGGTGAGCTTGGGGCTTCTGCCCTGCGGCAGGGTGCTGGGGCTAGGGGCTTCTGCCTCATGGGACATGCCTGCCAGCACTTGGGGCTTCCGCAGAAGCGGGGCTGAAGCCCTGAGCCCTGCCAGGCACCTCCCATGCAGCTGAAGCCCTGAGCCCCGGCAGGCGCATCCCATCTCTTGAACTTCTGAAGATTGTCATATGCGGCTGGGAGGGTGAGTAAGTTTGGCCACCCTGGCATAGTTCATTCCCTCCCCATTCAGCTAGTGGTCTCTCTACAAAGACTGCTGCTTGTGGTAGTGATTTGTATGATGCAGACAACTGCATGTGCACAAGGAAGTGAATTAACTCCTTTGCCAGAGGACATAGAACAGCTGAGTGTAATAACTTTTGCTCTCTACTTACCTGGGCTGAATCGTAACTGATGACATATATGTGAAAAGGATCCATATCAGTCCCTTGGCTACAAAGTAACCAAATACTTCTGACATTTATTTATTTGTATTTGCTACAAAAATTACAGCCCTGACAGATATTAAAGTAACCTCAATTCCCACAGACTTTACAGGCGACTGAGAACATCACTGCAACTTTCTCGCTCAGGGGTGTGAAAAAACACACTCCTGAGCGCAGCAAGTTTCAGCGCTGTAAAGTGCCAGTGTAAACAGTGCACCAGTGTTAAGCCCCTCGTCGAGTGCTCTCCCAGCACTGTGCTCTCCCAGCACTGTGCCACAACTACACAAGGCATGTTAGCGTTGCCAGTGTAGACTAGCCCTTAGGGTGCTCGGTGCCTTGCAGAATTAAGTCCAAACATTAAGTCTGTAAAACCCAACAAACTGGGCAGCTTTAAAATAAATAAATATAGAATATTAACTGAATACCAGAAGTTACCAAATGTATCTGGCTGTTGTTTGACTAGCAAAGTTAGCAATAATTTATGATAGGGTGATCAGATGTCCCGATTTTATAGGGACAGTCCCGATATTTGGGGCTTTGTCTTATATAGGCTCCTATTACCCCCAACTCCCTGTTTTCATACTTGCTGTCTGGTCACCCTATTTTATGAGGTCAAGTGAATGTTTCCTGACAAAAATAAATTTTAAGACTCTAGAGACCAGATTCTTATTTATACTGAAGTCCCTTTACATTACTGGAGCAACAGTGTAAATGAGATTCTGGCCCTCTGTTTTATCTCATACAACCCAGAATCACTTGTCTGGCATGGATTCCAGAACATGTTGTAGTATTTTCAGAATTTTTCTGTCTTTGTGGCCAAGATGGTTAAATAGCAGCTGTGATGGAACATCACTTACTGCACAGTCTGTACAAATGTGCATTAAGAAATCATATTAATGAGTCTTCCCTTTTCTATTTAGCTCAGTGACCTAAAGAAGCTTTACCATGTAGATCTGAGTATGAACCAATTTACTACCATCCCTTCAGCTCTCCTGAACATGCCAAGTCTAGAATGGTTAGACATGGGGAGCAACAAACTTCAGCAACTCCCTGATACGATTGACAGGTAAAAAAAACACTCTTAGTTTTAATTCCATTGCATTGAAAATTTAGTTACCCAACTCTGTTCTAAAATATTAACAAGTATCAAAGTTGACTTTATAACAAAATAAAGCAAGCTACTTAACATTGTGCTTCTTATTCTAAAATGGCATCATCTACTTATACTGTTAAAATAACTGGAATATCTCAAAGCAGAATATTTCCTTACGAGAACTAATTTTTTTTGTTCAGAAGGAAAATTGCTTGCAACTGAGTTGATACTTAATAAGACATTAAATTCCTGTTGTCAAGTTAAATCTTCTTGCTGTAGAAATTTTCAATGTATAATTTAGGCTACTATCTTCAACCTGTGTTTCCTAAGATTAATGTCCTTTTTTATGCAATCAATGCATCTCTATGTTAAAATATAATTTTAAAAGTTGATTTTTCTTGAATATATATCTACATATATTCTACATAATTGTTCTAGGTTTGCTGTATTTGGTACCTTTGTGTCTGTGAGAGAAAAGTCTTTCAAATGTATCACATTGTATTATCAAAATTTCCACCAACCAGTGGTGTGGAGCTGGGAAGGGCAGCACATCCCCTGTTATGCTGTAGGGTGATACCATTGAACATGTGGATGAGCCAAGGATGCAGATGCCAATGTCTGCATCCCCTTAAAACTTAGTCATCCCACTAGTTAGCCTAGCTATATGTTAAACTGTACAAACTACGTTTGGCATAGGAACCGTTTTAAGAAGTGATATAAATAATGTTCAGATTAAATCATTGAAATTATGATTCTGTAGATTTTATGAATCAAATGACACCTGCCTTACCTTTCTGTCATTAACTTGCCCACAGAATTACACATGCTCCCAGACTGTTAAGCGTTACTGCATTCTTTATATCAGATACATGACTGTTGAAGTGAATCAACTCCTTTAAATTAATGGTTAATCATCAAGTATTCCTTAAGGCTGGATTAATCGTAGAAACCTCTACTTCTACAGAATGGAGAACCTACATACTTTATGGCTCCAACGGAATGAAATAACCCATTTACCAGAAACCATCAGTAATATGAAAAATCTGAGTACTCTTGTCCTCAGCAACAACAAACTCCGGGATATTCCTGCTTGCATGCAACAAATGACAAATCTCAGGTAAAATATCGACAATACTGCAGGTACCTGAAGGCTGCCTTTAAAAATTCCCCTACGGTGCAGACTGCTGCATAACAAATAGATAGGGAGCCAGATCCTCAGCTGGTGTGAACTGGTATAGCTCCATTGAAATCAGTGGAACTACAGATTTATGCCAGGTGAGAATCTGGCCCAGAAAGTTTTGTGACACTATTGAGTTCCTTCGTTTCACCAAATGGATTTATTGCAAATGTAAATACAGTATTTAGAGTCCCAAAGGTTAAGGGAATCTTTAGGTTCTTCTTGATCTGTGCGGGTTGTGGATGCTGGCTTTCAGTGGAACAGTTGGGCATCACTATTTTAGCCTGTCTCATAACACGAGAACAAGGGACAAAAATTGAAAAGCAACAATTAAAAACCGATAAAAGGAGAACTTTTTATAAAACGTATATTTCACCTGGGGAATTCACTGCCACAAGGTATCAGTGAGGTCAAGAACCTAAAACCCTTCAAAAAAGGATTAGATATTAAGATATGAATAATGAGAATATCCATTTATATTTGGGGATAAAAATGTGAGCTATAAATCTTAATGCTTCAAGATATAAACTAACCAGGAACTGACGGGAAAACTTCTTTCGAATCCTTATGGGCAGATTGTTTTTTTTATTCACTATGGCAGGGTTCTTGTTGCTTTCTCTTAAGTACTTGGTATTCACCATTCTCAGAGACAGGATACCAGACTAAGGCTATGTCTCCACTTGAAGCGGAGGGTGTAATTCCCAGCTTGCCTACACATACCTGTGCAAGCGCTGCTTGAGCTACTATGGTAAAAATAGCAGTGCAGCCAGGTAGCACGAGCGGGGGCTCGGGATAGCCAGTCGAGTTCATACCCACCTGGTCTGATGTAGTATGGCAATTCCTATGTTTTCAAGTTATTTGGGGATGCTACTATATCTAGAGATGCATAAACTCTGCAGCAGGTTTTTATTACCAAAAATAAAAATTCTCATGTGCAATAGATCTAATTTAAATATTTTGTTCTGGTTTCAGAGTAAACATCTGCTTCTGTATCCTGATGTCAAAATATTACGAAAATGTATAACGTTATCTTACTGTGCAGTACAAACATGTACTTAAATAAACATAGGGATAGTAAGAACACCTGAATTTGTTCACTGGAGATCCTAGATTTGCTTGAATTGGCCTCGGTACTGACCACAGGTACTAAGGCCTATATTTTCAAGTGTGTGCACAAAATATTAAACATGATAGGGATTCCTCATTAAACTGTACAAACTACAAGTTTGGCATAGAAACCATTTTAAGAAATGATGTAAATAATGTTCAGATGAAGACTATTTCTAAATCAGTTAAGATAAACACATATCACACTACCATTAAGTAGAGAAACTACTTGAAAGATAATGTCCTGAGAAATTGCCCTTAATTACATTTTCTTTTGCTGAAGCACTGTTCAGTGCAGCCTAATTTAGTTTTCAAACAGTTGTTCTCGGTCTGGGAGGGGGGGGAAGGACCTCCAAGAGTCATGTTTTCTGATGAATTACCAGATTTGTCAACTTCAGAGACAATCCCCTGGAGCTGCAGGTAACACTTCCCCCATGCGAGAATACTGAAGAGGAGGAGGAACGGGAATTGTTTGGTATTCAGTTCATGCATATGTATATTCAAGAGTCACTCAGCAGAGCAGGTATGAGATTTGTATTGTCTGTAACTAGAGTATGAATAAAAAATATTAGAAAACATTAAAATGCAGTCAAGCAGAATTAGGGTGTCTCTACACTGGTGTGAATTCCAGCTTGAGGAGACATACATGAGCTAACATGCTAAGAACAGGAATGTAGTTGCCTCTGAATATGATCCTGGTACATAACTAACAAGCCTCTCCTGCCATGTGTTCCACTGTGGTGACACTTCTATTTTTACCTCATTAGCTCAATCACAGCTAGCACAGATATGTCTCCTTGAGCTGGAAGTTACACTGAAGAGGGAGTAGCAGGAGAAGCTGATGCTTTTGTCACTGAGTTTCTGGAGTTCCCAGCATTTCCTGCCAGCAGGTGGAAAAGCACCAACATGTGATGGGGAAATACGAGATGTTTCTAGGAAGATCTAGTCACCTAAGTGAAATAAATTACCGTATATACTCGATCATGAGCCGGTTCATTTATNAACCCCTGTGACCACCCCCCACATGACCCCACCCTTAGCCCGGGACCCCCACACTCTCCCCGTCCCATCCCTTCCCACCTTATCTGGGGAGGGCTTGGGGAGGATGTTTCTGGCCTGGCTGGAGATGCTCCGGCAGGCTGGGCAGCACGGCCGCAGCCTGCTCTGGCGGGCCAGACCGGGTGGTGCGGCCGCAGCATGTTCCAGCGGGCTGGGCCGGGCGGCACGGCCACAGCCTGCTCTGGGGGGCGGGGCCGAGCGGCACGGCTGCAGCCTGCCAGCCCTGGAGCTGCAGCTGCTTCGGAGGCTGGGGGGAGAGCAGCGTGGCCAGAAGCGGAGAGACTCTGGCCCCGCCTCTTCCCTTCTGGCTGTGCTGCCTCCTTGCTCCTTCTGTTGGGGGGAGGGGCTGTGTCCCACCTCTCCCTCTCTATACCCGTTCATAAGCCGACCCCCTTCTCTGGTGCTTCCCTTTTTTACTAAAATTTTTTTTTCTTATGAACGAGTATATACGGCTATTTCACCCCGCTTCCTCATGGAAAAGTAGCCATATGACAAAGCACATCAACGATCACTGTCTGCTGAGAGATAAGGACTGGACAATGAATTACCCACAGAGGCTGTAAATGAAGGTCAGGATTGAGTTACATTAGCAGAGCATCATGAGCCAGTGCCCTTTGCTATATCTATTATGTGAACAGCAAATTTCACTGACGCAAGGTATCAATATTTCATCTCATTAAGTTCACCCACATATTATGAAAGCTTAAAACAAATCGCTAAAATAATGAGGTTAACTCGAGATGATATGTCAATTTCAGCTTTTATTTCTCTCCATAGCAAAGCTTTATGCATGGGAATGTAATTACTAAAACAATGAGGTGGCATTTGATTTCCAACTAAATGTTCTTCTTTAGCCAATTCCACAAATAGTCAGAACTCATAAAATAAAATTCTAGGCATAGAAAACAAGATAAAAACCCTCCTGAAGTTCAAAATGGAGACAGGTTATTAAGCATATCCATTTCTTACATTTTAATCTATTGATTTTCAGAAAACCTGGACAACTGTATACCTGTTGCTTCTGCCACCATTAATGATAATGAATAAAAAATTAAACAACCTGCCAAACTGAACTTTTGTACTTGGAGGAAAATATAAATTCTACTTCTTCTGAACAGAGAAAACAACAGCAATATCGCAGTGTGCCAAGACAAAAATGCCTTATGCCTTTCACGCTGCTAGGAGTCAGCTGGCATCTTCTTGTGATTCCAAAAGAAATTTAAGTTCAATGCTTTTGTAGGTACTGAAAGACTACAAAATGTTTTCTAAAAGTACTGAATCTGTGAATAAGGTTTTAAAAAAATCCAGAGAAGTTTTGTAGAGTTCTGTGTCCTGCCCATTCCAAATCTGTCTCCCATTATGCAGTTGGCTGAGGTACTGAAGATTGACTTGGTACAGCTGTCAAGAGTACATTCTCCAAGGAAACAGTAGAATCTGTATAGTATTGTAATGCAGCATTGTACCCTCTCTGTTGTAAATATTTGATCCGTCCCTGGTCAATCAAGAGTTTACAAAGACGACCTATCTGCTTTCGTTCTTCAACAGTAAGTAGCCTAGCTCCAAAAAGAAAAAACATGAATTAGTCAACACAAATGGTTCAAGATCAGAAAAGCTGTAACTGATGCACTTCAATGCAAATAAAGTGTGACTGTTTTGGAATAAGATTTTGAAGACTATTACGTCACTTAAATTTGCATGTTTTTCATTTTAAGTACTTCAGATGGATGTTTCTATAAAATGAGCCATTCTGACATTCAAAAATGCTTAACCATGCAGCTATAAATGACTGTCTAATCCATTATTTTTACCTTCCTGGAGACGGCTACATGCTACAAAAAAAAATCACCTACCCTTGCAGACTATCAGAACTGCACTCAATTCTGTTGTGTACTTGGTCATGTTCTTCTGTATCACTGCTTTGGTCTTTGCTCTTTGCATCAACGGTAGAGGCTTCAGTGATGGTTTCTCGCATGCCACAAGTGGCCCAGCTAGTCATTCTCTGAAAATAATTAAATTCCACTGGCCCAAGTTCCACTGTTCTAAAGAACTCTCGGCCTACATAATGCTTCCACTGACACCTGTGGTGGCAACACAGTGCAACAACAATTCCAGCCACGGGCTTCCAGTTTTCTGAAACTTTCTTTCCACTCCTTTCATCATCAGAATTGTTAAAAGCTATGTCTGTTTTATCACTCTTGAAACGTTTAGGTGAAGGTTCTTCATTTCTTTCATCATATTGGGTTGCATAACTTTCAACCAAACATCTCAGAGCAAGATCTGTGAACAAACAACTATGTTTTAAAAAACTCTCGAACAGTGTGCTGCATTTATATTCAAAGATAGGAAAGGAACTTTCCTCAAAAATAAGAGGATAAAAGCACTTTACAAAGTAATCCCAAAAGCAACAAGTTGACAAAGTTTACTTAAATACTGTCAGCTACTTTAAAATGAAATGAATTTATATATTTCAAGTTCAGTTTACCAAATATTAATGTATTTACAAAATCACAGTAAGACCACTGGGACACTCTGTACCTCAAATAGCACCCTGGAGCCCTCATATTCACCACTGTGATACAATTATGACACATTTTTTACAATGCATGCCTTGTGAAGCATCATTTTAAAAGTCTTGATCTGTTGAACACTGATATCCTGTTTGGATTGTATGTACTATCATTTTACATGAAGTATTGCTATATGTGCTACTGAAATATGTTGTGAGGTTGGGAGATGCCCACAGCTGGCCTTTCAGTATGGACAAAGGAGCAACAATCATTGGCCAGACAGGCGTTAACAGCTCATCAAGAACAATCCAATATCCCAGAGGCTTCTCAGAGAAGGCACATATGCAATGCAGACTGCCTGACCATCAGCAAGGATCTTTCTAGCAGCTGGAAGAAGGTACAAAAAGAGAGACAGTGACATCATCACTTGGCCTCTTCCCCCCCAACTCCAAATCTCAACATCTGGAAGACAAAGACTTTGAACTAGGGAGATTGGTCCCAGGCTGGAAGGGAGTCCAGTCTATGCATTGAGGAACTGTAAGCTGCCTGCAACATCTGTTAGGGTGAGAAACTGCTTGATTCAAATCTCACTTAGTTTGTTAAAGTAAGAATTTAGACTGTGTTTCTATTTGTATTTCTTAGGTAACCAACTTTGCTCTCTATGCCTACTACTTAGTCACTTGAAATGTATCTTTCTGTAGTTAATAAATCTGTTTATCTAAGACTGTGTGTTTTTGGTGTAAGTGCTTGGGGAATCTCAGCTCAGCTTAACAAGAGCCGTTGCACATCCACTACCCTTTTGTCGGAGTGGTGAACTTATTAATTAGCTTTCACTGTCCAAGGGAATCTTGAGCAATGTAAGATAGGATATTTTTGGGGTGCAAGGCTGGGGCCATTGACTTGTGCCTCTCTCTGTATGATTCATGAATGGATCAGGGAGCATAATATAGCTGGGTGTGGGGCTCCAGATGCTGATGGTTGAGAGATCACAGTGCCTGGAGGGGTGTTACTGCTTGTCACTGACATAGCTTTGTCAGAGACAACCCAGGCTAGAAAGTTAAGGCGACACAGTGGTCCCATGTTTTCCAGGTTGTATCTCGGGGATCCTGTCACAACCATCTGACTTGCTAGTGATCAGTACTCTTGAGAATACTTGTTCCACAGGTCATTGGGAAAACTTCAGCTCCTTGACGTTTTTATTACAAGAGGACGTTTATGTAGAAGTTTGACAGAGAATTAAAGCACACAATCCATTTACTTAAGAATTGTAAATACCATTACAAAGACATCATGGTTAACAGTGTCCCAATAGAATGTATACAATACATACACACAGTATGTCATACCTGAAACACCTTTCCCCACATACCTGGGATGTAAAGCTGAAAAAAAATTAATTGGTTGAAAACGTCTTGGACAAGTTGAAAGTGATCTTACTATATTACAGTATTCAAGTTGTCCAGGACATTTTTGATCAAGTTAAGTTTTTCCAACATTGTTGTCCAAGCCTAAGACAGTGGGAAGAAAAGTACTATGAAAAACATGCTTCTGTCAGTTTAAGAACACAATTACATAAAACATTCATTCTTCATTTTGCTGTACACAACCATTAATGTTTATTTCCATCTGGATTAACCCCTTTGCTGCCTGCCATCATCCAAGCAGTGTTCCTCTGAAATCAATGGATATTTAGAACACAACTGGTACAGTAGGCAGCAGTCAAAGAATTAGACAGAAAAAAATAGTACAAAAGAACTGTTAGAAGCATTGTATTATTCAAGAGGATTAGAATCAGCATTCCACTTTGTAACTGCACTTACGCCAATACATTTGTATAGTTCATACCTGTTGCAGCACCACATAAATGCTTTCCAATTCCTACCACAGGAAGCTTTTCTTTCTCAAGAATAGGTACTTTATCTGAAAGAAACAGAACCTGGATTACTGGAGCTGGACATCATCTTGCTGGGTAATATCATTCCAGCACACATAACTGAAACAATAGGTCAGAAAACTCAAGTAAAATTTCTCCCTCAACTATTATAAAAAAACTTCAATTGTCTGCATCTCCAAAGGGTAGCTAGTGTCATGTCACACTAAAAGATAAGATGGAAACATAATACAGTATAATTTTCATGAACTGAAAAGAATAGCTATACAGTGTTTAAATAGCATATTTAATTTTTTCTTCCTTATTTTTAAACAACTTCAAATTGTACAAAGGGAATAAGTTTAACTTAAAAAGGAACTTTTTTAAAACATTCATTGTTAGCAGCTTGGAAATAAAACAATTTTCCTTTCTGACATGTTCCCTTCTAGTCTACAAACATTATGTTATGTTCCTAGTGCAGCAAAAGTCAATACTTCTTTTTGTACACCAATACAAAAGCAGAAAAGTAAAAACTCTGAAAATAGTTCTTGCTTACGGTGGGGAGTTCAAGCTATTTGTGGTATGTCTCTTCAATAAATAAATGAATCAATCCAATCAAGACTTTATTTAGACGTAAGATAATTTCCTAATAGACAGCAATTCAAAATCTGTCAAATACTTAAAAAAAACCCAATACTCCAGAAGACACCGTTCATACATTGCAGGCCAACTTGATCCATATATTGAATAGTAGTAATACTCTATATCTATAGAGCCTTCCAGCTATAGATCTCAATGCAGTTTACCAACATCAATTGATACAATTGATCAATTGAGGCAGAAATTAAAACCATGATCTGTTCCCATTAAAAACTTTGGAAGCAGGACTGGGCACCAAGCGACTTGCCTAAAGTCACAGTGACAGCCTGTGGCAGAGTTGGTAATAAATTTCAGGTTTTTGTATTCTTAGTCCTGTGCTTTAATAAGTTCATCTGTCCTACCCATGGTGGATTAATATTCTCATGTAACTTTCTAATGTTAACTTACAGTAAGCCAAGTGAATGTACAGTTTAAATAGAGAAGACAAATACAAGATTAATATAAATTACCTTTTTAACATGCTACAATGTACCATGTTCCTTCAGTGTGCACACCACATTAGCAAACATTCTTGCTCATTATTTATAAAATGTTATTCTCTGTATTATTTTGTCCTTCTACATATGCCATTCATAATTTAAGTTTCAACCATCTGTATGGCCCAAACATACATGATCTAGTCATGAAAGATATACCTATAAGGAATTAAGTGACTTTGTGGTACCAAAACAAGTACAATATATACTACTACTGTGGTACACCAGATGGGAACAGAGTCACCCGTAGCCCAGAGAATGGATCCAGTTAAGTTATAACAACATAAGGAAAGGCATGGAGATACATATATATTTTGCATGAAATACAGGATCATGCTGGCAATGCACTGGATTACATTGGTTAAGGAATGTGGTAATCACTTTTATCCATTTAACTAATGCAAGCTCTGTTTATCACCATAAACCACCCACTAAATTTAATGCAACTTCTTTTGAATATGGTATTCCAGAATCCCCGTGTTCATCGCTAATAAGGACATCTGAGACTTGCCTCACTTAGTAATGATACTTGTATCAAAATACAGCACAGCTAAAATACACAAGTGAAAGCATCTAACCCTGAAACTGTTCAGGCTTCCTTTTATTTGGTGATTCTGACCCAAAATAAAGTCTTATAAATTCAAGATAATTTGTACACTATATAATACCCATCTAGTAACTGAAAACCAAAAGTAAAACATAAAAATGACCAAAACACTGAGAACAGTCTTCTAAACATTATATTAATTAACCTATACTAAGTGTAAAATTTTCCTGCACTCTGGTACTACACAATCAAGTTTTTAAGCAATCGTCTTAGTATTGCTGATAGTTATACAAGCCAAGTAGCAACTTACTTAAACATAAGTGCTGGATATCAACTTGAAGCCTTTCAAATACGTAGTCTCTTTTTCTGTGTTTACCATCTACCTGTGTGAATAGGATATCACATTATTAAGAAGTGTTGGGCACCTAACTAATAAATAATTACAAGAATGTGCTAAGGTTATTAATTTTTTTAAAACAAAACAAGCCCCTTTCAAATGAACATTAACATTTTCAGTATCAGCCAGCAGGCATCTTGTATCCCAATTGTGTTACTGGCATCCCTCAAAAGTACAATAAGGATCAATTAAATTTTTCAAAGCCCTTATCTGACAAATGTATATATTTTCATCTTTCTTTTAAAAGGTAACCAGACTTTCTGAGAAAAAGGCACATTTACCAAGAACAACAATTCCAAAAATGAGACTTGGCCAACTCCACAATAGACTGTCTTACCTTAAATCGTGTAGTTGCCCTTTCAACAAGCAGAAAGTGAACATTTTCAGCATCTTGTAAGGCAATATCAACCCAGTGAGACAGCTTTCCTCGTCCAGCTCCAAACTCAATAAAACATCTTCCTGGCCCAAGCAAATGTAACTTTTCCATATTACCTAAAATGGAAGCCTACAAACTTCAAAAGATTATTTATGAACCAAGCCAAATATACATTCTGTCTGATGATTTCTGTGGGAAAAATGCTAATTTAACTCACAAATCAGCAGTCTCTCCCATAGCTCGTATTGATTAAATAGCCATGCTGCAGAATGTCAACACCTCTTTCATGAATACAGGGGTAGAGATGTTGTGAATCCAGAGCGCAGAGGAAATAAGGGCTGCCTCCATGGCATCATCTTTTCCTTTTTCTAACACCCACAGAATCTTATCCACTGGGTTTTGGGGGTAGAATTAGGGACCAGGCATACATTGGAGTATTGTTCTCAGCTAATCCTTGGAACAGCGATGTGACTTTTCCAGTGGACTTTTGTGAAGCATCACTTCCTGCAGAGCCCTCTCTGTAGCAACTGCAGTTGTACACATAGAGTTTTGCTGAAAGGCACCAACATGGCAGTGCTTAGGGCATTAGCCTAGCACTTGGGAGATCTAGGTTCAAGTCTCTGCTCTGCCAGTAGGCAAGTCACTTAGCTTCTCTGCACCTCAGTTCTCCATCTGCAAAAGGGAGATAATAGTACTTCCCTACCTTACAGGAGTGTTATGAGGATAAATTCATTAAAAAGACTGAAGCACATTGAGATCAGGTGGTGGAAGCACTATATACAAGAGATAGGAATTACTATTATTCCCATGGACCCTTTTGTCCTTATCATTCTCTGGCTTCCCTTTCCCAAGAATTCAAAGGATTTGCTGTGTTGGAAGTTCTCACCGCCCACTCATTCTGTATCCCATAAAAATTCTTCCTTCTCAAGAGCACAATTCCCTGAAAATATCAGAAGGCAAA
This sequence comes from Platysternon megacephalum, assembly GCA_003942145.1. NCBI lineage: Eukaryota > Metazoa > Chordata > Testudines > Platysternidae > Platysternon > Platysternon megacephalum. The sequence goes on along the minus strand of QXTE01000185.1, from coordinate 627,910 downwards.
TCTCAGAGTTTTATAACCTCTCTCATACATTTTCCATGAGAGGGGATAATGTGGGCTCATGAATGAGGAGAAGACAAGCTTGTTAGGTATTTCAGGATCAAAATAAACTTCTGTTACTAACACTTATAATTTCAAAGCAGTTATGGACAATGTAGGGGGTCGATATAGTCCAGGTAACTAGGATTTTTGGATAAAGGGAACTGAATCCACACTGTGTCCTCCATGTAGCCCTAAGTTAGTTAATAGCACTTCTGTTTATCTGAATGCCGGTTTATCTGAAACTTTCTAATGCCCTCCCACTCCCCCCAGTCCATTTGAATAAACAGGAGTGTACTATCAATAGACTAATACTTAAACTGGTAGCATGGGTACAATCTGGAACTGTTACAAGTTTCTTTTACGTGAAATAACTGTAGTATGGATTAGCTGGAATCCATAAGAAGAAAACTACAGTAAAGACCACGATAGCTATTAGTAAGGAAAAGGCCATACCTGTTGTTTCAAGTGCTTGAAAGCAGATTCTCCATTCTTTGGGTCATTTAAGGCTTCTTGTAAGGCCTGATGGGACAGCATTTGATCCTTAAGTATTGGCTTTATACCTGCATCAAATGCAGAAGTACTTTTCATAGATTCAATTAAAAAGGCCACCTAACATCAATCTAGCTCCCACCTGCATATTGAAGTGACTGCATACAGTACTTAGTATGCAAAATATTTGACTCTGAAGACTCTTTACAGAGTTAGCATACTGACTATTGGAAACAAGTAAAAGGGACAGTATCAAATAGTTTAAGTCCACAAGTTGACACCTAAAAATTGTGATAATCTTATAGGTAATGTTCTTCAAACTCCAAACACTATTTTTGTTTTTAATCTAACACGTGAAAATTTCCCTATCTTCTGCCATCAACAAAATAATCTACAACAGGGGTTCTCAACCTTTTTCTTTCTGAGGTGCCCCCAACATGTTATAAAAACTCAATGGCCCAGCTGTGCTGCAACAACTTTTTTCTGCATATAAAAGCCAGAGCTGGCGTTAGGGGGTAGCAAGCAAGGCTATTGCCCAGGACCCCACACCACAGGGGGCCCTGCAAAACTAAGTTGCTCAGGCTTCAACTTCAGCCCCAGGTTTCAGGACTCCGGGCTTCAGCCCCGCATGGCAGGGCTTTGGCTTTCTGCCCTGGGCCCCAGTGAGTTTAACACTGGCCCTACTTGGCGTACCCCCTAAAACCTGTTCACGGCCCCCCAGGGGTCCTGGACCCCTGGTTGAGAACCACTGATCTACAACACAAGCATAATTGCTCTCTAATGGGTCAGAAGCAACAGTTTTCTAATAAATGCTTTCCCAGAGCTGTAATGTCATCACCTAATCATGGTGCACAAAGAAGAATGTAAAACAAAAGTCATTAATTTCATTAAAAACAAAATTAACTTTTATTCAAAAGAACAAACAAGACTGAAATTAGGAAAAAATACTAATTAACAGTGTCATGTAGGGAGTTCTTTAACCATTACAAGATTTCAATTTCAGATCACGAAAAATGACAAAAATAAGTACTCCTATTAATCTCTTTTCTTTTTTTAATCCTGGAAGATATTTAACACTAAAACAGCCATGAAGTATTTGATCAATTCTGGAGAAAGCAATTTCAAATATTTCAAAATTAAGCAGACTCACCATTACTTGCTTTTTTCAGCTTTTTAATCAAGTCCTCTAACTCTTCTTTAGACAGGGAAGAAATTGGTAACTGCTGGAAAAAAAAAATACAAAAAACAAAAAGGTTCTCCTCGTATTTTATCTATTTGTTCCTTAAAATAACAGAGAAATGGACTCACCTGTTCGTCAAGTATTTCTGTTTCATCTTTTAATCCTGCATTAATATCTTGAACAAAGTAGGCCTTAATAAAAAAAACCACAACAGCATGAAAACCAAGGAGATTCTAATAAAGACAGAACAACATGTAAAGCAAAAGAATGCTTCACAGTGTGTTGACAGTAATTCACCTAGCAAAAGTCAAATAATTACAAATGAAGAAAGTAGTTCTGAGAAAAGATTCTCTCTCTCACTGTTTTAGGGCCCAACTCTGCAAACACTCTCCAATGGGTGTAGTGCTTACTAGGGTGATTAGTCTGATAGATTTCAATGGGACTAAGCTCCATAGCAAGCACTACCGTAGTAATGCTTTTGCAAGGCTCAGTCCTGTCTTGTACTAGCACTTTGCATCTTATTTGTACTATAAGAATCAGGAATTTCTCTTTCAAGCAGTTATTCTTTAAGCTTCCTGATTATTGACATTTCATATATACAGGCATATTTTAAGCTTTATAAGTCAAACAGATGCGTTGGCAGCACAGTATTAATCAGAAAGAGGTACACTGCAGTACACTGGCATTTGGATCACTGAATATATATATGAATCCAGTTCTCAAATATGGGCAAAAGCCACTTACATCATGTAGCTATGCAAGGAAATCAAGCAAGGCTTTTAACATATGGTAGACTCTTTCGTTAAAAAAAAACAAGCTGCCTTCTTAGCACATACCAGAAAGGAAGATATTTAATTTCATGACAGGGTATGGGGGGGAATGCCTCAGTCAACATTATTATTCAGGGATAATAAATATAAGAGTAGAGCTGACTTAATATTTTTGGTAGTTGTATGTGCATCAAGTTCAGCTAACATAATCTGAAAGGGGACACATCAACCCCAATACTCAACAGAATATACAAGATCCATTCACAGCAGAAGTCATAAATCATTAATTCCAGGGGCCTGGTGGGGCAATGCTCCCCAGGAACATTTTTGGGGAAAGCTAGTTCAATGTGAGTGCCTGGACAGCACTTCCATTCCTGGCCGAAAAAATTATCCTAAAGTAAGATCACAAATTTACATACAGCACTGGAAGCATGCATACAGCATCAGGCATCAATTCATTTAATCCAGCACTTTGAGAGCTTCAGTTTCTCCCTATTATTAGGCTCTCTATAAGGACTATTACTCTCTGATTTGAGTCAATGATAAATTCTCTATACCACTGGTCCCATGTCTCCTTGGGCTTTGGAGTCTCCCCTCTCTCTTATCCACACAGTGCATAAGCCAGTGATGCCAAGAGTTGAGCTTTTGGAGGATTCCCCTGAGCCCTGCCATACAGGAACAGACTCCCCATGCACCAGGTCTTAACACCATTTGGCCCTGTTGTCCCTCTGTCTGTACAGCGTGTCAGCGGTGTTGCAACCATACAGCCAGAGCGACACTCCAGGCTGCTCCAGCGGCAGCCATACTGATCTAGTATGGGACGACTGCTTAAAAGTTGTCAGGACGTTGCCCCCTGGCTCTGCGGCCTATGGAACTTTGAGCAAATGCAAAAACCATGGGTGTTCGACCCTCCTCCACTCCAATCTGTGCCGCTGCTTAGTTTATACTGCTCTAATATACAGTTATATGGCATTTAATTTACATCACACTTACAGGCTTTGGCTTCTCTCTTGAATTACACTTTTTTAAATGCTTTTGTAATTGATCTTCATATACTGTGCTAAAATCAGAGAAAGAGAAATAAGCAACGACAGTCACAATTTTAACAATGAACATACGAATGTATTTAAAACACACTTACTGTTTTGGGTCAAGAGGGCATGGAATTCTTTTCCTATCATTGTCTTCCTAGTGGGAAAGAAAATGTTTATTTTGTTAGCACAAAATTATGGTGCGATCAATGTCCTAATTTTAGAAAAGTGTCTGTGGGTCACAAAAATAAAAATCTTTGCTAGCCTCGATTTATTGGAATTAGATCAAATGGAGAAATACAATGTGTTTCAGTTGGATAAACCATGCAGTTTAACTGGGTGATGGATGGAGGAATATTGTGCAAGTGAAGGCCTTAATACATCACCAAGCCCAGAGAAGCACAGGTGTTCCTGGTCCCTTGTGACAGGCAATAATTATTCTACCTACACCTTCTGGGGTTCTAGCTCGATGTCAGGCTCTGCAGAGGCCAGCAGTGATTCCTTAGTAAGGTTTCCAAGAAGTGGACGTCACCTGAGGATCCTGAAGCGAAGAGTAACTAACAGCATAGCAGATTTAGCAAAAAATTCAGAGCACAGAAAAGTAGGCAGAGGAGATGGGGGACAACACCCCTCTCCTCCCCCCGCTGGGAAGCTACTGGGTGAGAGGCTGACACCCCCCCTGCCAGCGATCACTGCACGCAGGCTCTGACTCCAACAGCCCGGGGTCCGGCGGAGCAGCGGGGGTTGCGCTGGCTTTGCCGTCGCCAGGCCAAGCAGGGTACAGGGCGGTCAGCCCCAGGAGCCGGGCTGGGCACGGCCCTCACCAACCAGCGGAGAAGCCTGGCCGGTATGGCCCGTCTCCATGGGGCTCGCTCTAGGGATACGTGCAAGCCCCTCCCCCAAGCGAGTGCATAGGGGGCTATAAAAGAGCCCGCAGGAGAGGGACTCCCCACCCCTTCCAAAAGCCCCAAAGGTGAGGGGCCCAGCCAGCCACCCCTCCGTGACCGGGGCCGCCTGCGGGGCGGACAGTGCCCGGCGCCCCGGTACCTCCTGGTGTCCGTGCTCCCCGCAGAAGCGTCTCCCCTGAGCCGGGATCATCTTGCAGAACCGCTTCTTCCGCTCCACGAAGTAACCGCACCGTCCGGGCACAGGAGCCCGGAACCCCCCGGCCGCAGCCGGCTCCGCCGCCATCTTGGTGCCCCGCCCCCCGCGGGAGCCGAGCGCCAAACTCAAAGCGCAAGATGGCGGCGGAGAGTCTGTTCGGCCGGTTGGTGCCGGTGCAGGTGAAGTGCCAGGGCTGCGAGGACAGGTGAGAGCCGGCTCGGGGACGCGCGGCCACAGCGAGGCCTTCTGGGCTGGGGCTCGGCCCTGCGGGACCCCAGAGCAGGACCCTGAGGCCACCTCCTCCCCCTGCAGCCAGCCGCCCTGAGCTGGGGTGAGAGGCCGGCGGCGCTGAGCGTTCATCCCATCTCTATAACGTGGGCGGCCTCTGGCCTTGCCGCTGCTCGAGTCCACCCTGGGCCTCTGGGGACCCGTCAAGGGGTGGGCCCAGAGCAGCTGAGGGTACCCGGGTGGGCTCCCCAAACAGCACCCGCCGTAAGGGGCAGGGGGAGCCCTGCAGCGTTTCTCTGCAGCCCGGGCACCGTGGCACAGTCCTGGGGAAATCCCGGGTCTCTGCGAGTTTATCCACGGCCTGCAGCAGGGCCAGGAGTTCATCACCACCCAGTGGTTCAGTGCGCGGGGAGTTTCCGGGATTGCCACGGAGTCTCGGACATACATACACAGTAGGGGCAGCTAGTGCAGCATGGGCAATCCTGTCCGCTCGCTGTAGGAGCGCGCACTGCTGCATTGGCATTTCCAGGATGTCCCAGTGTGTGTTGAGTGCTTGGCTTGCAGACGTGTAAGGCGTTTACAATCGGAAGCCCAGAGCAGACCACCTGTAAACTGTTCTTATTAACTCTAGATCTGTGGTTTTCAACCCTTTTTCATTTGCAGACCCCTAAAAAATTTCAAATGGAGGTGCTGACCTCTTTGGGAATATTAGACATAGTCTGCAGACCCCCAGGTGTCCATGGATCACAGGTTGAAAACCACTGTTGTAGACAGATCCTCTGCAAGCTTGTCGTCTCCCTGTTAACTGGAGAATCATCCCCTTGTACCCTTGGCATGATCACCATTCCACTCAAACCAGAACAACTACTTAAAGCTCCTAGCAGAAGTGTTGTGATAACATAGTATTAGCTGTTTTTCTCTGTTTCCATGCACAGTGGTATCTGGGGAATGGGAAGGTGATGAAGGAATTTATTCTCCCCAGAGCTTTTCCATCCTAAAATCCAGGAACTTCTTTCTGAGGCCTTCCCAACCAGATGTCTCTGAATGCACCAGTTGGGAACCAAATCCATTAGCTAGAACTTACCTTGTAGGATGTAGCAAGTGAGTTGCCGAATAATAGGTTTGGCTTATGGTGTTTGGGAAAGTCAGGCTAAAGCTTCAACCTTAAGGAAACACTGTCAATTTAAAATATAGTCAATTTCAGAAACTTAGGCCCAGTCTAGAGAATGTATATTTTTGTGTGTAATTTCCTAAGTTAAAAACAACAACCTGAAAGCAGAAATTTCACAATGTGGAATCACATTGACACCCATATGGTTCATCAGCAGGGTTAGAAACTATAGATTCACATTACAGTCTTGTTTCACTTGAGCTAACAGTAGTAACTTACAAAAGTATCAGAGGGGTAGCCGTGTTAGTCTGGATCTGTAAAAAGCAACAAAGAGTCCTCTGGCACCTTATAGACTAACGGATGTATTGGAGCATAAGCTTTCGTGGATGAATATGCATGTACGTGCGTCTGACGAAGTGGGTATTCACCCACGAAAGCTTATGCTTATGCTCCAATACATCTGTTAGTTTATAAGGTGCCACAGGACTCTTTGTTACAAAAGTAGTAGGTTGTCTTACTCCATGTGGAACAGCCATGAGAGGGTGAATGAGACACTTTGCCAGTGGGTTTCATAGATATTTGCTAACAGCAGAAGAATGTTGAGACTCAGGCATCTTGAGTTCCATCCAGGTTCTAGAGAAGAGTATACTCTAGTGGTCATAGACCCTTCTGCCTATGTCCCCGGCTTGTCTTCCTGCCCCATCCTCGCTACTGTAGCTCCTTGGCTTTCTCTCCTTCTCCAACTCCTAGCCAGTCCCAGTCTTTCCCCTATTTTGGCCCCCAGTCTCCCTGCCTGGAGTCCTCATTCCAGTTTCCCACCAGGCTCCTTGTCCCAAACTCACCTTCCCCCAAGTACCTCCTCTAATCTCAGGTTCCCCTCTCCTCACATATTCCCAGCTCCTAGGGTTGCCAGGTGTCTGGTTTCTGACTGAAACTTCTGTTTGAAAAGGGACCCTGGCAGCTCTGGTCAGCACCACTGACTGGGACGTTAAAAGTCCAGTTGGCTGCGCAGTGGGGTTAAGGCAGGCTCCCTGTCTGCCCTGACTCTGCGTGGTTTCTGGAAGTGGCCGGCATGTCCAGCTCCTAGGCGCAGGGGCAGCCATGGGGGCTCCATGCACTGCCCCTGCCCTGAGTGCTGGCTCCGCAGCTCCTATTGGCTGGGAACCGTGGCCAATGGGAGCTGTGGGAGCGGCACTTCGGGGCGGGGGGAGTGTGCATAGTTGCCTGGCCGCACCTCTGCCTAGGAGCCAGACATGCTGGCCGATTCCGGGAGCCGCCTGGGGTAAATGCTGCCTGGCTGGAGCCCTCACCCCCCCACCCCCACACACACACCCAGACTCCTTCCCAGAGCCAGCCCGCACCCCAAACCCCCCAGCCCCCCAGCTGGAGATCACATCCCCTCCTGAACCCCAAACCCGAGCCCCCTCCCACATCCCAAACCCCTCGGCCACAGCCCAGAGCCCCCTCCTGCATCCCAAACCACTCATCCCTGGCCCTACCCCCAGAGCCTTCACCCCAGCCAGACCACTCACCCCCTCCTGCACCCTAACCCCCTGCCCCAGACTGGTGAAAGTGAGTGAGGGTGGGGGAGAGCGAGTGATAGAGGGAAGGGGGATGGAGTGAGTGATGGTGGGGCAGGGGCGGGGCCTTGGGGAAGGGGCGGGGCAAGGGTGTTCGGTTTTGTGTGATTAGAAAGTTGGCTACCCTACCAGCTCTTTGTCCCAGACTATTACTTCCACTGCCCCACTGTGGTCCAGCTCTAGTCCCCTCTGCATCTGAGTGAGGCAGCTTCCTTCTCCATGCTGCCTGGGCACCAGTATGGGGAGCACTGGGAACACCTGAGTCTTCCTTCTCTCTGTTCTTGTGCCTGTCACCACTGGGACCCACAGAAATTGCAAAGAAAGTCCAGCTCATTGTGTATAGCAATTTTGGAGACTCTAACAAGTCTCTGTTGAGCATGTACAAATTGAAATTTTTCAAAGGCTTATAACTTGATCAATTTGGGGTAGTTTTTCATAGGTATGGCAAAAGGTACATCCCTGTCAAATTTCAAGCCCTTGCTCCAAAGCATGGGCACACTAAAACTTCTCAATGCAATTGGTGTAAGAATTTTTTTAATATGGGCAAAACAATATACTTTCCCCCAATCGCATACTTGAAAATGGCTGCTACATTTTTGTTAAAACTATAAAAAATAAATAAATAAAATCAGTCTTTAGGCAGGCGTCTGGCATGGGAAATTTCAGCCTGAATTCTTAGTCAGGTAAGGTTATAAGCAACTGAAAACAGGGTGTTATAATGTGAAGTATTGGGTAACCTTAATTATAGATGTTGCTACCAGCGCCAACTATAATAATTAAAGTTACAGTGCTTCCAATATTTCACTTGGGATGGTATTCTACAATCTTTTACTCCTCATTGTTCGGAATGGTTTCTTGACATTTGATCTAAATTTTCCTTTTAAGCTACATTATTTTTATTTATTTATTTAAATAATTGTTTGAGGAACGAGTTCTTGATTTGATGATAGTACTTTACAGTTGCATATTTGTTACACAGGAGGATAAATGTTCGAGTAGGGATTGAGCTACGATCAACATCTAATCCTGTTCATAAAAAGGTGTGTGGTGTTTTCTTTGCTTTTCCTTAAGTATTTTAAATATCTTCTTACTGATATGTAAAGAGAAAGCAACATGAAGTTTTACTACATTTGTCATTTAGCAGGTTAGGGTCTTAAAAAAATCTGGTGTTTATTAGTATTCAGGTTTGTTGGCATGTGTTGGTTTAGGTTTTTTTCTTTGCCTTATTAGCCCTTTATCTCAGTCTTACATTTTAATAGATCTTAGTAACATATGATGCATTTGAGGGTTGATAACCACAACAGTTTAGAGAGCCCATGGCTAGCAACAGAGGGTTTTTTTTTCTTTCCAGCACTGACCCATCTTCATTATGTTTGACTCTTAATTTAGAATTCAAAACTGTTGATTTTAAAGATGTTGTCTGAATGTCACACAATTCCCTTTTCTATTTAATTAAAAGAAGCACTTCTTCATGATATGGTGAATGTAATACATTGTAATTTTATAGATAGCTGTGCTAGATATTTTGAACATATGTAGCTCATCATCATAGCATCATTCTGCCTATTGCAAGACAAAGGCCTCATAATGTTATTTCTAAACATCTTGGACATGCTAAAAAAAATATCTCGGGATGAGAATCTCACCCTTTTTCCAGCCCTTTACATTGTTGTGGCCCTTTTACCCAGCATAAAGGAACTTTAAAAGCCCTGGTCCCAACTGGGGGAGAATTCCCACAGTGCAGGAATTGAGGAAGACAGCAGTCACAGGCTGTCTTCTGAGGGCTGCCTTGCAGGTCCTCGTGTAGGTGGTAAAGCTGCAGCATGCTGTGGAGATGCTGGGTTGTACTGGTGCATGTAGGAATGTGGGACAAGCTGCCATATTTTAGAGACAGGCCCCCAGGGCTATCTAACTTATTCTGGGGTGCAAGCAGCCCAAAATTGAGGATGCAAAGGTGGTTTAAAGCAGTGGTTCTCAACCTGTGGTCCGCAGACTCCTGGGGGTCTGCAGACTGTCTAAGAGGTCCAGGAAGGACTTAGACTGAAAACTGACTGAACAGAATTCAACTATATGCACAGACAATAGATTTCCAAAGGAATCTGCACCTCCATTCAAAATTTTCAAAGAGTTCCCTACCACCATTTGAAATTTTTTAGGGGTCCGCAAAAGAAAAAAGGTTGAGAACCACTGGTTTAACCCTAACCCTCTCCCTCATGCCTGTGAGTTCTGTGCTATACCTCTAAGAGTTGCAGCATGCTAGTTGGCCTTTCTGTAGTTACCATTCATTGGTTTCTGTTCTGTTTTTAATGCAGTCCATTTTTATCATTTGTACTTGGAACAGTCAAATATAGTCCAATAAATACCTTTGCTTTGGAAATCTTCGCTGCTGAAAGTTAACGCGACCTTGCTTTAAGATTACAATCTCTTTGTGGGAGGTAGTTTTTTCTCTTTTGTAATATTTAAAATAGAAATTGCCCTAAAATGCAATATAACTGATGTTCTTTTTCCCTCTTATTAGTGGTCATAGGAGTCTTATTTGCTGTAGAAAGTTAAAACATTTTTGGGTACTGCCTGAATATATTAATATAACTAGTTTATAATGTTTAAAATAATGATCTTTAAAAATGTTTATTTTTAGGACTTAGTTGTGCAGTTGACTGATGATACTGATCCCTTTTTCCTTTATAACCTGGTTATATCTGAGGAAGATTTTCAAAGGTAAGATGTCAAGTTAATGTGCTCTTTATGAAACATTAAGAAATGGTAATAAAGAATGGATATTTTTTAATTTAAAAAAGTTCTGCTTGACAATGAAATAGAACTTGGCTCTTATTGCATTTTTCTGCCATAGATTGCTTAGTGCTCTACCGAGGAAGATAGTGTCATTCTCCTCCATCTATAGATGGGAAAACAGGCATAGAGAGGTGAAGTGACTTGTCCAAAGTCATCCAGGGCAATGATGGAACCCTGGTTTCTTAAGTTTCAGTCCAGTGCCATAACCACTAGACTACCCTGCCTCCTATTTTTGTACCTCTAAAACCTTTTCTGCGTGTTTGTGAACATTTCGCAAGGATTTCAGTTGGAATACTCTCAAAAGGATTCTATTTCTAGGAGCAAAGGTTCACAGAATTGGGCCATTCAATTAAAGATATATTTTGGATCATCACATTGTTGGGTCTCAATTTAATAGTAATCACTCAGGAAAAAGACCTCAGTGTGGACAGCTCAATGAAAATCTCTGATCAATATGTAGTGGCAGTCAAAAAGAAGAAATAAAATCCCCAAACTTATTTGTATTACAGTAGTTTTCAGAGGCCACAATCATATCTGCTCCATTATGCTAGGCTTAATGTACATACACACAATAAAATAAAGTTCCTGCCTCAAAGAGTTTGCATTGTTAAGTCCCCTATTTAGTACGTCTATCCAAGTAATTGTTAACCCTATACAATACAGTGTGCTCAAAGAAGATTTTAATTTGAAAGATACATATTTGTTCCCACATAATTTTGTTTAGTGAAAGCTAATTTGCAAAACATTCAAAATTAAAATACCACACCTCTTGTGATTGTGATTAGCTACTTGACAGTGTTTCTTTTGTACTCTGGATTAAAAATTGAAATGATAGGTGTTAAACTTTTAATGAATTAATTAGTACAATATTTATTTACTTAGTGCAAACAAAAATATTTGATAGGAATGTAACTTGTATTTCCCCTCTTTCTTTATGTAGTTTAAAATGCCAGCAGGGTCTTTTGGTAGATTTCTCTGCTTTTCCACAAAGATTTATAGATCTACTTCAACAGTGCATTCAGGAACAAAACAAAGATACCCCAAGGTAAATAATGTTTTGGTACCACATTTAAAAAAAAAAAAAAAAAAATTCTTAAACAAAATACACACACAATAAGCCAAGCACTCCAAGAAGCAATATAAGACCAAGGAAAGTCAATGGGACTTAGGCTTCAAGTGCCTAAGTCACTTTTGAAAATGAGAATTTTCACTTCAGTGCCTTTGAAAATGTTACCCCTTATCCAATGTGTTTATTTGTACAAAGTTCTTTTAAAGTGCATGCATCTTTAGAGGTCTTTTTATTTGCAATTTCAAATATAACATGAGTGACTCACTGTTATAAAATCTCAGAAAAAGCAAAAACTACATATTCACTGGCTTTTTTATTTATTATGCATACAGGAATCTTTTTGGTGCTAGCATTATACGATATTTATGTGAAGATACTGTTGTAGTATCGGATTACCTTTTATATTAACATAACATTAATTTGGTAAAGATTTAGGCCCTGATCCTGCAACTGAATCCAAGCAGGTGGGGCTTCTGGAACTATACAGATCCAGTTGTGTGAGAAGTGCCTTGATGATGATGATTTTTATAAAGTGGAGAACCCCCCCTGCAATTTACAGATAGTTTTGTAAACAAAGATATGTTATGTACTAAATGTGGTTCTATTCATTTGTTTTTTAAGGTTTTTGCTGCAATTAGTTTCTTCAGCATCTGTTTTAGATCACACACCTGCTTTTTTAAATGTTGTGGAGACAAACCCATTTAAACATCTTACACATCTCTCACTAAAATTTCTGCCAGGAAATGATGCAGAAATAAAGAAGTTTTTAGCAATCTGTTTGAAATGTATTAAGGTAAGATCATAGATTTGTAATATCTGTAATTAGGTCCTGATCCTCCAAACACTTAATGTTGTGGGTTTTATTTTAAATTTTGTTTTGGTTAATTTTAGTTCATGTTGTGGCTTTGCAAATAGTTATATAGGTATATATTGTAATTAAATCAATACACACTCTCACTCGCTCTCTCTAAGGATAAAAATATCAAAGGCGCGTGTATATTTAAAATAGAGCTGTCAAATTATTAAAAAATCGCAATTTGCGAGATTTTAAAAAAAGTCACTATTAATCACACTATTAATAGAATACCAATTTAAATTTATTATGAATATTTTGGGATTTTTTTCTACATTTTCAAATATATTGGTTTCAATTGCAACACAATACAAAGTATACAGTGTTCACTTTATATTATTATTTTTGATTACAAATATTTGCAATCTACAAGTCAAAGCATGAAGGGGCATATGAATGTTTAGCGTATCTGGCACATAAATACCTTGCAATGCCAGCTACAATAGTGCCATGCGAATGCCTGTTCTTACTTTCAGGTGACATTGTAAATAAGAAGCAGGCAGCATTATCTCCCGTAAATGTAAACAAACTTGTTTGGCTGAATAAGAATGTTTTGTTTTTGAGTGCAGTTATGAAAAAAAAGTCACGATAGATAGCACTACTGTACTTGCATGAGGTGAATTGAAAAATACTATTTCTTTTGTTTTTTACAGAGCAAATATTTGTAATAAAAATAATATAAAGTGAGCACTGTACACTTTGTATTCTGTTATAATTGACATCAATATATTTGAAAATGTAGAAAAACATTCAAAAATATTTATAATTTTAAATTGGTATTCTGTTATTAACAGTGAGATTAAAACGTCAGTTAATCGCTACTATTTTTTAAATCTAGTTAATTTGTTTTGCGTTTAATCTCTTGAGTTAACTGCAATTAATAATGGCCCTAATTTAAAACAAAATCTGATAATCTGAATTGGCAGAAATTAGACACTTTAGATATGTGATGAATGTGGCAATGCAATTGTTGAGTTAATTGAGCCTCTCAGTATTGGTTGCTTCCTGGCTTTGTGCTGACACGCTGCACAAATGCAAGAGTAAAATACTGTAAAGTTATGGATTTCGATCCTGCTGTTGGATCTGCACATGCATACCCATGCATAAGTACAGAGCCTTCTTTAATTGAATGGGGTTTCATTTGCCATTTATAGATTGGAAAGTGAAATTGATGTGCTTGGTAGCATATCAGGTTTAAATAATGTTATGAAAAGAACAATGATCTCAGAGTTTGAAATATCCTCAACCTAAAGTCCACATCTCACTAATTTCTTCACATGTAATTTTTGTCCCCTTTTATTTTAGTGCAATGTAAATGTAAACTGCCTCTGTAACAAACTGTTTTTAAAAGAAAAGGTTCACAAAGATTTTTCCCCTTAACATCTAGTTTAGGGTCTAAGTTCCCTCTAAACTGTGCGGCTGTGCAGCAGGCTATCAAGGGCCACGCAGGCATGCAGCAGGGAGAGGTGCCTGTCTTCCGGCCCTGGTCTTGGAGCTGCTGCAGGCGGGGAGAGGGCTGGGGGGAGTCCTTTCTCCCCGCTGCAGCCTGGGACAGCCTGTACCCCAAATCCCTCATCCCTGGCCTCCCCCAGAGCCCGCACAATCAGCCCGAGCCCCCTCCCGCACCCCTGCCCCAGCCCTGAGCCCCCTCCTGCACAACAAATCCCTCATCCCCAGCCACCCTGAGAGCCCACACCCCCAGCCAGAGCCCTCACTCTCCCGCACCCCATCCCCTGCCATAGCCCTGAGCCCTGTCCTGCACCTCAAATTCCTCATCCCCGGCCCCACCCCAGAGCCCGCACCACCAGCGAGAACCCTTACCCCCTCACCTCAACCCTCTGCCCTGGCCCTGACCCCCCCCTCCCACCCTCCGAACCCCTCGCCCCCGCCACATATCACCTCCATAGTGGTGCACATAACAAAATTCATTTCGCACATGGATATAAAAGATTAGAGGGAACATTGGTCAGGGTTCTCAACAAATTTTTTGCTGGGACCCCCCTTTGAAAATATTTCAGGCTGTGAAGACCCCGCCATACCCTGCCCTCCCTTACTTCTGCGCTGTTGCTGGGGGCAGTGCTGCCTTCAGAGCTGGCCACCTGGCCAGCAGCTGTTGCTCTCTACTCACCCAGAGCTGAAGGGCTTGGGCTGGCAGCTGGAGCCCCGGCGTGCATGGGGGCTGGCAGCTTGCAACGCTCCCATAATAACCTTGCGACCCCCAGTTTGAGAACCCCTCATCATCTAGGTCAGGGGTCGGCAACCTTTGGCACACGGCTTGCCAGGGTAAGCACCCTGGCGGGCCGGGCCAATTTGTTTACCTGCCACATCCGCAGGTTCGGCCGATCGCAGCTCCCACTGGCCGCGATCAGCACATCCCTCGGCCCACGCCGCTTCCCGCAGCCCCTATTGGCCTGGGACTGCGAACCGCGGCCAGTGGGAGCCGCGATCGGCCGAACCTGTGGATGTGGCAGGTAAACAAACTGGCCCGGCCCTCCAGGGTGCTTACCTTAGCGAGCTGCATGCCAAAGGTTGCCAACCCCTGATCTAGGTGTTAATGCAACTCCTTTTCAAACAATAGTTTAAAGTGCAAAAATCCTGTTTTCTTGGGGAAATTTTAAGGAAAACAAACTTGATTCAGAATTGTCTGCATTTGTACTGAATTACTTTTTTACAATGGAAAAAAGGTTTTTACTTTAGGATTCGTGAAATATATATAATTTAGGCTGTCTTGATAAGAATTTGTTATTAGCGTAATGGACATGTATTTTGGACTTTACATGTAGAAATAATGGAATATGGATGCTAAATAATGTTTTTAAATTGGAAAATAAGATTGTATTGATTTAAAATGTCAATTATATGTAGGAAGAAAAGTCGTTATTGGAACAAAAGCTTAAAAAAACTGAAGATGACCTTACCAGACAGCTGAGCTACACACAGCAGGTAATTGATGTTAGGCCTTCCTGCCTTTGGTATAATAAGTGTTCAGTCTTCTGAATTTTCTGTATACCGTACCACATGTAAAAGTATATTACATTTTGCAGAATTTCAGTAGGGTCCAGTTTATAGACCACTTCGTAAAATATTATCTTTTCTTGTATCTAATCTTATATCTGTGCATTTATTTTGAATTTTGTGGCCTGGGGAGCATTTATTGCTGGTGGCTAATAGAGGTCTGGTTGGTTATATGGTGCTGAGAAACAACCAATTTTGGCAGGGCAGAAGGAGGTGAAGTGAAGTTCAAAAGTAGCCAGTGTGATGAATTGTTCTGAAGAAAGGTCTCAACATCACACTAAACACAACTAAAAACACTTTACTTTTCCCCATAAGCACCTGCTGTGGTTGCCATAGGAATATTATGTGGTCAGATGTAAGAGAATAAGTAGTTCACAAGACTGTCTCTATATTGAAATGTGTGTCACAATGGAGATATTTCGGAACCCTTTACTTTGTGTTGTGTATGAAGCAAAGAAAAATAGAATTAAAATTGTTGGTATTTGTTCTAAAATTCCATTTAAGATGGATGGTGGGCCCTGTTGTGGTTTCACTCCTTTTTAGAGGATGACAGCTGTGGGTCATATAGTAAAGCTACACAGACTGCACTTTGGTCACTCTTGAGTTATAGAGCCTTAATGTTCCTTTTTTTCCCTTCTGTGGGCTTCTCAGACAGTTGACATTTTGAAAACACATTAATTCATTTTTTTTGTAATTTTTATAGAATTGGAACTGCTGTATACTTCGGTCATGCAAATTTAAAAGAAAAATGCTACCAAGAAGTATATTTTTCATACTGAAAAGTTGTTTTTTTACAGTGCTGTGGCCTGGTGGTTGTGTGTTCACTCTTTCTTTTACTAGATAGGAGAGAGTACCATGCTGTGGTTAGAGCATAAGGTTGGAAATTATGATTCTTTTACCAGCTCTGTCATTGTTTGATGACCCTCTGTTTCCCATCTGTAAAGCTGAGATGTATGTCACTTGGTGGTGTGAGGAGTCAGTTCATTCTGCAAAGCACTTTGAGCTCCTTGGATGAAAATCACAATATAGTGCAAAGTATTGTTCAGTATAATATGATACATTTTTCAAGATTCTTTATGCTGTCTCAACAAACACAGAGCTTGTCAGAAAAGAGCCGGGAATTAGATCAGTTGAGAAGTGAATGGACGTCACATACAACAATGCTAACAAATAAGCACACTCAGGAATTGACAAATGAGAAGGAAAAAGCTCTCCAGGTATGAGAACTGAAGGAAAAACAAACCAAAAATATTGGTATACATTTAGTAGTTTCTTAGTTTAAGGTTAGGTTCACTGAAGCACTTCTTCCTTTGTTTTCCAACTTCTCTTTTCATTATAGGTGCAGACTCAGTACCAACAACAACATGAACAACAGAAAAAGGAATTGGAAAGCTTGCATCAGAAAAGTATCCAACAGCTACAGAATCGACTGTCAGAACTAGAGATTGCCAACAAGGACCTAACAGAAAGGAGATACAAAGGAGACTCCACAATTAGAGAACTTAAAGCAAAACTCTCTGGGATAGAAGATGTATGGAATGTTCATTTGTATTTTCAAATCAATATTTGTATAGGGATAACACGATACACTCTCACAAGATACAGTGTAATCTGTGAAAATACAGCAAATGTTCAGGTTATAGGAATCCATACTTCAGGTTCTGAAGTATTTATTTTTACAACCTATTTCTATTGTCTTATTGATATCCTTGGTTAAGCGTTAGATATGTTTATTCAAACTTAAGGTATTGCAGTGTTTTTGTTTTTTTAATATTTTTTCCAAATGCTCTAGGAGTGCCAGAGAGCAAAGCAAGAAGTGCTGTCGTTGCGTCGGGAGAATACTACGCTGGATGCTGAATGCCATGAAAAAGAGAAACACATTAATCAGCTACAAACACGAGTTGCAGTTTTGGAACAAGAGATCAAAGATAAAGACCAGCTAATTATTAGGACAAAAGAAGTATTAGATGCAACACAAGAACAAAAGGTTCTGTTAGTTTCTAAATATACTGTTTCTAAAGTACTGTAGAATCATGCTTAATTGCTATTCACAACTGGGCAATTGTGGATTACCAGATTTTGTGAACTGCATAAATAGATGATCAACCATGATTTAAAGAATTAAGGTTACAGCATTGAAAAATATATTTCACTCATTTTGACAAATGTAGTTCAGTTACAATTATAATACTTCGTAGTCCAACAGTAAATGTACACTACTTTTACAAAATATATTAATCTCTTACTATTAGATCTTTGCCATATGAGACTGGATTTTTCTGTTTATTTAAAAACTGGATTGGTGATGTAAAAATTAGTGAGGTGGTTCTTCTAGTAGTGTCCCTATGGGTGCTCCACTTCAACTGTGCATGTGCCCCATTGCATCTTCTATCAGAGATTTTAGGTAGCAGTGCCCGTTTGGCCCTTACATGCATTCTACTCTGCACTGTGGCTGTATAGAGCTGCGTGGGCAGACTGCCTTCAGTTTTTTCTCAGCTGCCTTGGGCTAAGATGGAGCCTCAGGAGTGTCCGAGTTGAGCTTATTTCAACTAGGTTTTTTCATAGTTTTACGTAGCTAGCTAGTTGTAGTGATAGTAGTTAGTAATTAATAATTATTATTATTATTGACTGTTGTCCTTTCAGGGTTTTTTTCCCTGCAGGGAACTTTAGGTTGCTGACAGGGTATGCCCAGCTCTTCAGGTTTTAAACATTGGCTTTCATGCCGGGAGGCTATCCTGGTGAGTGATGGGCACTCCCAGGGCATCCATTGCCTTGGGAAGTCTCACATCCCCCAGAAGTGTAATTTTTGCCTGGCATTAAAATCAAGAGCCAGAAAGAACCTGGAGATTAAATTGCGCTGCCTTGTGATGGAGAGCTGTGTCCGTCTAGGTTCTGAACCAGGCTAGCAGACCCCCTCCATACACTGGTCTCCAAGCAAGTTGAGCTCTTCAACCACTTTGGCGTAACTCTCCCTTAGAGCTTCTAGGAGGGAAAACTCAAGAATCCTCTCAAAAAGACTCTAGGAAAAGGAGCTCGGGTTCCCCAGATAGGGAATCTACTTCAAAGAAGCACTGGTCGCCGATTGAGACAACTACTTTTGCACCTGCTGGTTCCTGACTCAGTACCCACGAGACTGCAGGTTCCTCAGGTACTGTTACCACCACTAAACCCAAAGAATCTAAGGGTTCCAGCACTTCATTGGTACTATCAGGAGATTGAGACGACAAGGAGAGGAAGACTCTCTCTTCTAAGTTAGTACTCAAAGAATCAGCCAGGTTCTTGGTACCTCCCATTTCATTACTGCAGAAGACCGGACTATCATCTAGTGGTCGTTCCTTAGAGTGCATAAAGCCTACAGTACCGTTTGCTCCCTCTACCATAATCACCTCTGTTCAGGCTACAGCCTCAGTACTGACTACCATGTTGATACTGCAGGAGGTTAAATTTTCACAACACCTCACAGTGACAAAGATGCCTGACTCCCCTTTGTTCGGTACGGAGGACCTCTAAGTCTCCCGATATTCACCCAGTACCGACAGAGTCACCACCTTTTTCTACTGGTGCTGCCACCTACAAAGTGATTAAGATGATGATATTGGGGATTTCTCATTGGTTTCTCAAATTCTGGTTCAGGTTTCCCCTCCTCACTATCAGAGGAGTATTTTTCTGGAGACTGCTAGGGAGGTGACACCCTCAAGCTCCATCCCGGTGGCACTCGTGGATGCCCCCACCTATACCGGATGGGCCCACTCAATCGCTGTAATGGGATCAATTGGTGGCATATTGCCAAAAATTCTCTAGGACCCCTAGCATCACTCATCGCCATGATAAGGCTAAACAATCTCCCCCATCCTCTCTTGAAGCCCTGAACCACAAGGAGAGACTTTTGAGGAGAAGGAGGCGAGAGCAGGCAACGAGGTCACCCGGCTAACATCTCTTCATCCCCAGATAAAGTAGTTATGATTCCTTCACCATCCCAGGCTGATGACTTCAAACCGTTCCAGGAGCTCATTGAAAGGATAGCAGACTCCTTACAAATACCACTTGAGGAGGCTAAGGAATCACAATGTAAACTGCTAGATATTCTGCATACAGCATCATCTGCCCGAATTGCACCTATTAATGAGGCTCTGCTGACTCCTGCAAAAGTAATCTGGCATACCCCAGTGACAATACCATCCACCTGTAAGAAATATTAGGTTCCATCTGAAGATTTGGAGTTTTTTCTCATCCCTCTCCTAACTCCCTAGTTGTCGAGGCTGTATGTGACCGTGGAAGGCAGCACCATTCTAAATCAATGCCATATGACAAAGATCAGAAACGTCTTGATTTATTTGGTTGCAAATCATATTTGACTGCGACGCTATTTAAAATCACTATCAAGTGTTGATAGCAAAATATAATCACACTAGCTACACAGACTTCAATTTGTTTATTGAGGATCTGCTACCAGAGCAGAGAGACTAATTTTAAGCAATCATTACAGTGGGTCATCATCTTGCCAGAACATCCCTGTAGGGATGCAGTTGACACAGTTGCTTGGTCTGTTTCTACGGTGGAAGTCATGAGAAGGGCCTCCTGGCTTCAGCTCTCCAGATTTCCGCGGGAGGTCAAGGACCTTTCCTTTGATGGCTTAAAATTGTGTGCAGAGAATACTGACGAGTCTCTGCATACATTTAAAAGATTCCAGGGCCAATCTGTATTCTTTGGGAATTTACATGCCTGCACATAAAAGGAAATTTACTAAGTCTCAGGCACTGTAGAGCTCTTGTCCTGTTCAGTTTTCTAGCTTCCAGAGACCTTATGAACCCCAATGAAAGAGGCAGAGGTTCCAGAAGAAGAGACCTTCTGCTGCACAGGCATCAACCTCGCAAGCCTCATCACCAAAACACCAATTTTGATGCAGTGGTTGAGGTTCTGAGTTACCTCCCACTTTCTCCTTACCAGCTGCAACGGTTCACGTAGCTTCCTCACTTTGGGGACTGCCTTACAAACTTAAGAGTGTATCACTACAGACAAGTGGGTTTTAGAGATCACATCAATACAGAGTGCTTCCATTTGGTTTCTTTTCCGCTTCCAGAGTGTGTTTGAAGGTTCTGTCAGTGATAGCGGCTTACCTTTGCAGAAGCGGAATCCTAATATTCCTATATCTCAACTATTGGCTGCTAAAGGGGCACTCATACCACCGTGGCCATTCAAAAGGCCATAGCACTGTTTCTTGGCCTGAAACTGCACTTAGGTGTTCAGAAGTCCCCCTTGATGCAGGTGCGAAGATTGGAGTTCATAGGAGCTTATCTCCAGGCAGTAGCAGCCAACGCCTACCTCCCAACGCATAGGTTTACACCCCTATCTAGTTAAGTCACTATATTCCAAATAAATCCCCAGCTGTCTGTCAAAAACAGTCTGCAGTTGTTGGGGCATATGGCAGCTGGTACTTTTGTGATAAGCCATGCAAGTTTGCACATGTGCTGCCTCCCTGAGTGGCACAGAACTGTTTATTTGCTGACTAAACACAGCTTGAACAAACTATTCTTGGTTCCTACTGCTGTGAAGTCCTTTGGCCGGTGGAAAGACTTTCACAACATTTGTGCAGAAGTCATCTTTGCTCAACTATCTCCAACAGTCATCATAAAAACAGATGCATCCCTGTTGGGATTGGGGGAACACATCTTAATAGAAACTGCTCAGGGCACATCAACTCTACACATCAACTTGTTGGAACTTAGGGCAATCACAAATGCTTGTCTCCATTCTCTGCTGTTGAACAGGGCAAATATGTGAAGATATAAAACATACATGACATATTGTCTATCATGATCAACTATCAAGGGAGAGCGAATTGGTGTGTGTGAAGTCACGTCAGCATCTCAACAGCTTACCTTCCCAGCATTCAAAACATCTTCGCAGATAGCCTCAGCAGATGCTTCTCTTGGGATCATGAGCAGGAGAGAGATTCCATTGTACTCCACTGCATATTTCAATGTTGGGGCATCCCATAGATAGACCTGTTTGTCATGGCCAGAAACAGGAAGTGCTTCCTGTTCTACTTGAGGGGGGGGACTGGGCCACCACTCCTTGGGAGATACCTTTCTCCTTTGCTGGATGTCGGGTCTGTTGTATGTGTTTCATCCAACTCCTCTAATATCCAAGGTGTTGATCAAGATAAGGAAAAACAAGGCTAGAGTTATTCTGGTGGTTTCAATGTGGGCAAGGCAGACCGTTTCGTTACCTCATCCAGTTGGCTGCTTGTCAATCAGTCAAGCCTCCAGACCGTCCCTCATCTTCTCTCAGGATGTCAGCCAGATTCTTCACCCCAGCCTTGGGGTTCTTCACCTAAAAGCATGGCTGATCACTGGTTCACTGGGCTAGAAACAACCTATTCTGAGGTAGTGAGAAGAGTATCATTACATCGTAGGGAGCAGTCTACCGGTAATAGTTACCTACAAAAGTAGATGAGATTTAGCCTCTGGTGTGACCTAAGACACCATTCACCTGCATCCTCTTTGCTGTCAGAGCTACTAAATTACATCCTAAACTGAAACAAGTTGTTTTTTTAAGTTCCATTAGGGTACCTTGGGCAGCTGTTACAGGCTTTTCAGTGTACACACATCTGATGACTGCAAGTCAAATGTCCACGAGTCAAATATCCTGCCCCTGTTTGGGACCTCAGCTTAGTCTTAGATGCTTCACAAGACCTGTTTTTGAGCCAACGGCAACCTGTTCTCTACTTATCTATGAAAACAACCTTCCTGGTAATCGTTACTTCTGCTCAAAGAGTTGAGGAGATAGAGACTCTGATGGCATATCCCTGCTTTGCAGTATTCTTCAAGGATGAGGTCACATTGCAACCACATCCCAAATTCTAAAGCTGTCATCTGACTTGCACACTTACCAATCTATTCATCTTCCAGTTTTCTTTCCTAATCCACACCTGAATAAGGAGGATGCGGTATTATGTACATTTTGATGTCAGGAGGGCATTAGCCTTATACTTGGACAGGACTAAGCCATTTAGAAAATCTCCTGGGTTGTTTGTGTCTTTTGTAGAAGATCTAAGGCAGCGGTCGGCAACCTTTCAGAAGTGGTGTGCCGAGTCTTCATTTATACACTCTAATTTAAGGCTTTGCGTGCCAGTAATACATTTTAACGTTTTTTATACGATCTCTATAAGTCTATATATTATATAACCAAACTACTGTTATATGTAAAGTAAACAAGGTTTTCAAAATGTTTCAGAAGCTTTATTTAAAATTAAATTAAAATGCAGATCTTATCAATTTAGTGTGATCTTTGCCCTTGCTTTTCCTTGCTGAGTTTTCCAATGTCTGGCACGTATTTGGATACTTTAAGCTGCACACAGGCTTCTGAGTGATCAGTTGTTAACCAGCTGGCAGGAGGTCAGTGGCTGGAACCCCAGATCGGCAGCTGAGGTGAGTGGAGCTGGCGGCTGGTAGGGCCGGAGGCCTGGACCTTGTCTGGCAGGGGGCCTGCACTGGAACTCCAACTGGAAGCAAGGTGAGTGGGGCTGCGGTGGGGACCCCGGCTGGCAAGGGGCCAGCAGCGGGAATCCCCAGAGCGGCGGCGTGCTGAGCGGCTCAGCCCGCCCCCGCTCTGGGGTTTCAGCCACTGGCTCCTGCTAGCTGGGGTCTCAGCCCGCTGCCAGCCTGGGGTTCCTTCACCCAGGCCGGCAGTGGGCGCTGAGTGGGACCGGCGGTGGGACCCCGGCTGGCAGGAGCCGGCAGCGGAAACCCCAGAGTGGTGGCGGCGGCAGGCTGAGCGGCTCAGCCTGCCGCCACGTGCCATCAAAAATCGGCTCGCGTGCCACAGGTTGCCAACCCCTGATCTAAGGGATTTCCAGTTTCCAAGCAAAGACTCTCTAGGTCAGTGGTTCTCAACCTATTTGCCACTGTGGGCAGCATATGCAACTCTCTCTGTTATGAGGGCTGCATCCACACTATATACTACCTGTGTGGCCCTGAGGGTGTCACGTGGGCTGCAACTGTGTGCTGTTTGGACCACGAGTTGAGAACCACAGATATCCATCTAGAGCAATCTGCATTACGTTTTGCTATCAGTCTAATCATCTCCAGCCTCTTTCCAGAGTACTCCCATTCAACGAGACCTCTTTCTACTTCAATAGCCTGCCTTAAAGTTCCCATTGCTGAGATATGTACAGCCACAACTTGGACCTCCATACATAGCTTTTCTGAACATTATGCAGTAATTCATGACTTGGCTTCTGATGCTGTGTTTGGCTCTACTGTACTGTCTTCGATTTTGGATTTGACTCCAAAGCCTGAGAGTGGGTCGCCTGCACAGATCTATTTAGCCATGTTGCAGAGTACTAGTCATAGTAGAGCGCATGCATGGGCCAAACAGGCACTGCTAGCTAAAATCTCCGCATGGGCGCATGCCCACCTGAAGTGGAGCGTTCATAGGGACCACATCTCAAAGAACTACAGTGATTGCACAGGGGGAGTAAACCTCTCCCTTCTAACGCAAATTTTAACAAGCTTGATCTAAATCAGATTTAAGTATTGTTCTTTTCTTTTTTAAGAAGCACAAAACCTTGCTAATGGGAAAACTTTTTGATTTTTGAAGGTGATACTGGAAGAAAATACAGAGAAGAAACAAGTTCATGTAGGAAAACTTGAAGCAACAATAAAGTCATTATCAACTGAACTTCTTAAGGTTTGTTTAAACATGAAATTGTCCTAATCATGGGATTTCTTCATTTAATTTTATGCATTGTTGTTTAATTTAGAAAGGACTTTGATGTTTAATAGGCTAACGAAATTATCAAGAAGTTACAAGGAGATTTGAAAACTCTAATGAGTAAATTGAAATTGAAAAATACAGTAACAATTCAGCAAGAAAAACTCTTGGCTGAAAAAGAAGAGAAACTACAGAAAGAGCAAAGGGAACTGCAGGAGACTGGACAATCTCTTAGAGTAAAAGAGCAAGAGGTAACTTAATGCATTATCTTAAGCTTTAGTGCTGTAACCACTTATGTATGTGTTTTAAGTTAAGCATGTGTTTAAGTGTTTGCAGGATTAGCCTTGAATTACTGTCTATAAAACTGAATTACTTTACCCATTTATTAAATGGTTTATTGAAACATAGAATTCTGGCAAATGTTAGTGTAGTGTATTTTTCTGGTTGATTATAGCATAGAGGGAATAGAGAGCCCAGTTGAAGCAAAACTCAAATTTTAGTAACCGCGCTAAATTTGACAAATTGTGAAGTCCAATAAAAATAGCTAAAATAATTACAAACTTAATGTTTGGATCAATATGCTTTTGACCTAAAGAGACATTCAAATTTAAAAATAATTGTTATTTTTTTAGAGAGAGATTTTCTTGTATTTTAGATTTTTTTTTAAAAAGTCTTTCATATTTTATCTAAATTTCACCCACTGTTTATGCTTTATACTTTGTTTGCATTTGGTATTTTATTCAGTTTTGAGCATGAAAACACACTGGTCAATTCAGTTTCTGATTCTCTTGCATTTTTAAAATAAAAAAAACCCCACAAACACTTTATGAATGTGTTTTGGAACTGCAAACTTCATATCTGGACAGAACTTCCAGCAAAGACAGCCGGGGTTCAGAGCCATATCAGATTTCAGTTACTATTCGAGTTAGCAAATCTTTTAACAAAAGCTAACTCCTACAATGAAAACTCTTTACCTTGTTACCCCTTTAAATACAAATAGAGAGAGCATACTATATTTGTACAGGGCTAGAATTTACAGAGTACAAAACGTTCAGTGAATACAACAGTGTACAGAGCTATGAATCAACATACTTCTGAAGGGCAGAAACAGGCAAAAGTTGAGTGAGAGATTTTCAAAGGCATAAATAGTTACCCAATGCCAACTGACACTTGTGCCTTTGAAATCAATGCCAAGAAAAAAAGGATCTTTTCATTGTGTAGTCACACCCCTTTTGTACTATGATTAATTTTGAATCTAAATAATCTTTCAGTGTTGCTTTAAGCTCAACTGTACTTCTAAATCCTTGATATCTATTTACACTTATTTTCTTTAGTTTTTAATTATTGACATTTCTTGATTATGCTTGACGTAATTAGTATGGAAATATTTCAGGTCTGCAAGTTGCAAGAACAGTTAGAAACTACAGTACAAAAACTGGAAGAAAGCAAGCAACTGCTAAAAACCAATGAAAATGGTAGGTTTACAGGATTCCTTCTTTAGGTCTCCCTGTTTTTGTTACTCGTGGGGGAATTCTGCACCACTGCACGTGCACAGAATTTACGATCCCCTCAGATTTCTTTGCTTCCCTGCAGAAAAATGACTTTCTGATTGGGAAGCCACAAGAGTGGTCATGCCACCCTCCCCAGCAGTATGTTTTGGGTGCTCAGGGCAGCCGGCAGAGAGGTGAATCACTGTGAGGCAGGGGGCAGGA
Source organism: Platysternon megacephalum (assembly GCA_003942145.1). NCBI lineage: Eukaryota > Metazoa > Chordata > Testudines > Platysternidae > Platysternon > Platysternon megacephalum. The sequence continues at coordinate 602,221 of QXTE01000185.1, read as the reverse complement.
CTGGGGAAGACCCGGCACCGGGCTCAGCTGCTAGTCCCAGCTGGGCTGGGAGGATGGGACTTCCTTTTCCCCTGCACAGCATCTGGGGCCGTGTCAGACCCATCCCCAGATTTCTCCCCTGGCTGTAGGAAGCTCTGCAACCCCCTCCTCCCCCCCACCTCCCACTTCCTGCACCCATCGCTCCTCAACTGCAGGGGAAGGGATCACTGTACAGGGNCTCCCCCCCACCTCCCACTTCCTGCACCCATCGCTCCTCAACTGCAGGGGAAGGGATCACTACAGGGAGCTGCTCCCTCATCCGCCCAACCCCCGTGCATCCAGACCCAGACCCTCCCGCCAAGCCTCCCCCCTCCCCCCCCGCACCCAACCCTCCCAACCAGCCCCACTCCCCCTGCACCTGGATCAGCTAAGTTACAAATTGATGCTTTGAAAACATAGGCTCCAATCGTGCATCCTACTAATACACATGCTTAACTTTAAGCAGGTAAACAGTTTAATTGAAGTCCGTGGGAAAGCTTACATGCTTAAAGTTAGTATGTTTTTAGATGCCTTACTCCTTATAGGGCATAATCCAAAGTATATTGAACTCCATGAACTTAAATCCAGCTCCGGGGGTCTCTAATTATTAAATGTTTACCTCCCTATAGTTTGTGGGTTCTAATTAATACTCTATTGCTGTTCTATGAAAAATTAAGTAACTGGTTATAATAATGGAAATTTAAAAGATGACTATGCTCTTTAAGGTGACCTGATTTTTTTTTTAAAGCCATCTTTAGCTGTAGATGTTGAAGGGGAAAGTTAATCAGACCTGGCATCTTTGAGAGATGGGACTTGGGGGGGGGCAGCAGGGGCCATGCGTGACTTTCTTTGCAATCCTCCTGGTTGCTGCAGGCCACTGTGATGTCAGACACAGGAACTAAGAGCACAGAGACTGTCAGTACTCCCGTTGTGGTTTGTGATCCTGCTGCCTGACTTGAATGCAGATGGTATGAGCTGTTCCTGCAGCAGAGGGAGCAGATTGGGACAGGACAAGGAGTCTGGTACCGAAACTAGGGGAAAAATGTTTGGGGGAAGGGGGGAGATCAGATGAGAAGCCCAGAGGGGAAAGGGGTAAAGAGACTGGGATGTCAAAATTATGTTTTGTTCACTAATATAACATGAAATAGAATCATTCACATGATTTCTTGATGTACGGTCATTTGTGTTAGATTTATAGTACTAATAAAAGGGATGGAAAACAAAATGCTTGAAAATTAGAGTTTTACTCCTTTTTCTATATAGTAATCACATGGTTAAATAAGCAACTGAATGAAATTCAGATGGCAAGAAAACAAGAGATATTGGGAACTTCTACCATTCCACTTACACATTCAAGCAATGGCACTATTAGAACTGGCACTTCACCTCACAATATGGTAAGCTATCCACTTATAAAACTTGGTACTTTCTGTACATTTTTAGAAATAAAGATACACGCCAAGTGAAGTGCTTATAGTAGAAATGCTTTGGTATTCCTTTTGCCCTGTAATTGAATTTTTCTCATCATGTTGTGCACTGTTGTTAATGGATGCAACAAAATTACTAGTATCATAAATAAGAACTTCCTAATTCTCATTGTCTTTAATAAGCAATAAAAACTGTTAAAATGCACAGATTTGTGTAATGCATTTTGGCTAGTGAAATAGCATATGCTTATAAGTGCATGCATCTAAATGTCTAATATTCTTAAGATCCTTCTCTAAAATGAGTCAAGAATGTCCTTCTCAAACAATCCATTACACTGCACTTACACCAAACACCAGAAACTGTATGTGAATAGAAAGAGAGGCTATATAACACATGCTAGACGTGCTGCCAAGCAGAGGTCAAAGTATTCTGGGTTGCTCTTTATATAACTACCAGTTATTAACCAGGTGGAAGGGGATGTAGAGGTATTTTTCCTCTGCCTGGAGGACCTAGAGCTTCTGCTAATCTGGTAAAAAAAATATATATATANTACATATATAAACGATTACAACACTAATAGAAATTGCATAAGAAAAAGTGTGGGTGTGTCTTGCTGCTAGGCATCTTCATACTTCTAGAAATGGTTACTAACAAATGTTCCAGGTAGTCATTAATTTTTACATGAACATAGTTTTTTAAGTTAGGGCTAGTGAGGTATTTTGAAGAGCACAAGGGAAGTGAGGAGTAAAAAATTCTCATAAAATGTTCTTGTTTAAAGAGACCAAATTAAAGTAGGCCTGCTGGCTCTTGAGATGTGTGGTGATGCTTTCAAGGAGTTCTCAAATCTCAAAAACACTCAATCAGTGTTTATTTGGTTGTTTCATTATTTTTTGGTTCCACATATTTAGCACGTGCCCATTTTACCTCGGCTAGCAGGTTTTACTTATCTATTGTTCTGTTCCCCTTCCAGTAACTAAGGCCTGTAGATCTGCAGCCATTTAATCTTAAAACAAAACAAAAAAACCCAAACCTGTTTGCATTGCTACATTTCTCTTTGATGCACAGAGCCTTGTGTCACTTACATACACTTGTAATAAGAGTATATTAGTCAAATCTTGTGGTTTATTAGAGGAAAAGTGCTAGTAAAATAATGCTTACCTTGTCTAGTATCCATTCACTTTCTGCAAGTATTCCTTTTAAGAATGTAAGCATAGGAAAACAAGTTTTTCCCTGTACTTTAGTCACTATAATGTATAAACATTAATTTGTAGTAATATTTTGTGATTACAAAGGTCAGTTTTAAATTTTTACATCTATGCTCAGTGAAATTAAATGTCATTGAAGCCTGCCAGTCATGATTACTGGTAAGAATATGAATACCTAGCTCTTTCATAGCACTTTTCATTAGCGGATCTCTAAGTGCTTTACAAAGGAGGTCTGTATCATTATTTTCATTTTACAGTTGGGGAAACTGAGATACCAAGAGGTGAAGTGACCTTCCTAAAGACACCCAGCAAACCAGTGGCAGAGCTAGGAAGAAAACCTAGGTCCCCTGAATCCCAGTTCAGTGCTCTTGAATGTCTGGGTTCTACTTTAAGTGAACCACTATTAAAAAGAAAAATAGATTGCTGGAACTAGAGATGCATAGATTTTGATTTTCTACTGTTGCACTGCTGTTTCCTCCTCCTTTCTACATTTTATTTTTCTCTCTTACAGCTTGACAACAGACTCCGTTTTACTAGCTCAGGAATCAGTTTCCCCATCTCTCCGGTATGCGCTTTCCAAAACTTTCCAGAAACAGCACCTGTGAGAAGTGCCAACCAGCAGGTTTCAGGACCAAAGGCAGGCATTTACTCTTATTTTGTGCTCAAGACACACATTTCTAATCATATATTTCTGAACAGTTTGACTTAATTGGATATTTCCAAAAGTTATTAACACAGTATGCTATGTGATATGGTTTTTGTGTTAAATGACAGCAAGAATTTGGCTATAACCACTACATTATTATAATGGTAATAGTACGTGGCATTTTCAAATCAGTTTACATACCCTAATTTTCATGACTCTCCTGTAAGATATTTTCCACTTTGTCATGAATTCTCCTTTGAACAAAAGCTACACAGCAAATTAGTTGTAGCATTAAACCTAGAACACAAGAATTCCTGGCAGTTACCTCTGGTTTTTAGTCTAATATACCGCACTGCCTCCCAAATGTAACTTCCCTAATTTCTATTTGATTATAGTAAACTTGCCTGTCTGGTGCGATGGTTGCGGATCTCTCGAGGCATCTAGATAGACTTATGTGTAGTGCTGGGGAGGAGCCGGTGGTCGTGGTACATGTAGGTACCAATGACATAGGGAAGGGTAGGAGAGATGTCCTGGAAGCCAAATTTAGGCTGCTAGGGAAGAGACTGAAATCCAGGACCTCTATGGTGGCATTTTCAGAAATGCTCCCAGTTCCACGCGCAGGGCCAGGGAGGCAGGCAGAGCTTCAGAGTCTCAATGCGTGGATGAGACGATGGTGTAGAGAGGAGGGGTTCACGTTCATTAGGAACTGGGGAAACTTCTGGGATGGGGGGAGCCTATACAGGAGAGATGGGCTCCACCTAAACCAAAGTGGAACCAGACTGCTGGCACTAAACATTAAAAAGGTTGTAGAGCAGTTTTTAAACTAGGAGATGGGGGAAAGCCGACTGCTGCAGAGGAGCGTGTGGATCGGACACAGACTTCTCTTAGGGGAGAGTCTGATGATAGAGAATCTCCAGGTTATAGTCAGGAGCAGAGGACTGAAAAGTATAATGTAAGGGCCGGATCAGATGATAAACAGTCACATAAAAAAGAATCTGGCACATCAGAAGAAGGCAGGCTAGTAAACAGGGACAAGTTTTTAAAGTGCTTGTACACAAATGCCAGAAGTCTAAATAATAAGATGGGTGAACTAGAGTGCCTTGTGATAAAGGAGGATATAGATATAATAGGCATCACAGAAACCTGGTGGACTGAGAGCAATCAATGGGACACAATCATTCCGGGGTACAAAATATATCGGAAGGACAGAACAGGCCGTGCAGGGGGAGGAGTGGCACTATATGTGAAAGAAAGTGTAGATTCAAATGAAGTAAAAATCTTAAGCGAATCCACATGTTCCATAGAGTCTCTATGGATAGAAATTTCATGCTCTAGTAAAAATATAACATTAGGGATCTATTATCGACCACCTGACCAGGACAGTAATAGTGATGATGAAATGCTAAGGGAAATTAGAGAGGCTATCAAAATTAAGAACCCAATAATAGTGGGGGATTTCAATTATCCCCATATTGACTGGGAACATTTCACTTCAGGACGAAATGCAGAGATAAAATTTCTCGATACTTTAAATGACTGCTTCATGGAGCAGCTGGTACGGGAACCCACAAGGGGAGAGGCAACTCTAGATTTAATCCTGAGTGGAGCGCAGGAGCTGGTCCAAGAGGTAACTATAGCAGGACCGCTTGGAAATAGTGACCATAATACAATAGCATTCAACATCCCTGTGGTGGGAAGAACACCTCAACTGCCCAACACTGTGGCATTTAATTTCAAAAGGGGGAACTATACAAAAATGAGGGGGTTAGTTAGACAAAAGTTAAAAGGTACAGTGACTAAAGTGAAATCCCTGCAAGTTGCATGGGCCCTTTTTAAAGACACCATAATAGAGGCCCAACTTCAATGTATACCCCAAATTAAGAAAAACAGTAAAAGAACTAAAAAAGAGCCACCGTGGCTTAACAACCATGTAAAAGAAGCAGTGAGAGATAAAAAGACTTCCTTTAAAAAGTGGAAGTCAAATCCTAGTGAGGCAAATAGAAAGGAGCACAAACACTGCCAACTTAAGTGCAAGAGTGTAATAAGAAAAGCCAAAGAGGAGTTTGAAGAACGGCTAGCCAAAAACTCCAAAGGTAATAACAAAATGTTTTTTAAGTACATCAGAAGCAGGAAGCCTGCTAAACAACCAGTGGGGCCCCTTGATGATCAAAATACAAAAGGAGCGCTTAAAGATGATAAAGTCATTGCGGAGAAACTAAATGGATTCTTTGCTTCAGTCTTCACGGCTGAGGATGTTAGGGAGATTCCCCAACCTGAGCTGGCTTTTGTAGGTGACAAATCTGAGGAACTGTCACAGATTGAAGTGTCACTAGAGGAGGTTTTGGAATTAATTGATAAACTCAACATTAACAAGTCACCGGGACCAGATGGCATTCACCCAAGAGTTCTGAAAGAACTCAAATGTGAAGTTGCGGAACTATTAACTAAGGTTTGTAACCTGTCCTTTAAATCGGCTTCGGTACCCAATGACTGGAAGTTAGCTAATGTAACGCCAATATTTAAAAAGGGCTCTAGGGGTGATCCCGGCAATTACAGACCGGTAAGTCTAACGTCGGTACCGGGCAAATTAGTTGAAACAATAGTAAAGAATAAAATTGTCAGACACATAGAAAAACATAAACTCTTGAGCAAGAGTCAACATGGTTTCTGTAAAGGGAAATCGTGTCTTACTAATCTATTAGAGTTCTTTGAAGGGGTCAACAAACATGTGGACAAGGGGGATCCGGTGGACATAGTGTACTTAGATTTCCAGAAAGCCTTTGACAAGGTCCCTCACCAAAGGCTCCTACGTAAATTAAGCTGTCATGGGATAAAAGGGAAGGTCCTTTCATGGATTGAGAACTGGTTAAAGGACAGGGAACAAAGGGTAGGAATTAATGGTAAATTCTCAGAATGGAGAGAGGTAACTAGTGGTGTTCCCCAAGGGTCAGTCCTAGGACCAATCCTATTCAATTTATTCATAAATGATCTGGAGAAAGGGGTAAACAGTGAGGTGGCAAAGTTTGCAGATGATACTAAACTACTCAAGATAGTTAAGACCAAAGCAGATTGTGAAGAACTTCAAAAAGATCTCACAAAACTAAGTGATTGGGCAACAAAATGGCAAATGAAATTTAATGTGGATAAATGTAAAGTAATGCACATTGGAAAAAATAACCCCAACTATACATACAACATGATGGGGGCTAATTTAGCTACAACGAGTCAGGAAAAAGATCTTGGCGTCATTGTGGATAGTTCTCTAAAGATGTCCACGCAGTGTGCAGAGGCGGTCAAAAAAGCAAACAGGATGTTAGGAATCATTAAAAAGGGGATAGAGAATAAGACAGAGAATATATTATTGCCCTTATATAAATCCATGGTACGCCCACATCTCGAATACTGTGTACAGATGTGGTCTCCTCACCTCAAAAAGGATATTCTAGCACTAGAAAAGGTTCAGAAAAGGGCAACTAAAATGATTAGGGGTTTAGAGAGGGTCCCATACGAGGAGAGATTAGAGAGGCTGGGACTCTTCGGCTTGGAAAAGAGAAGACTAAGGGGGGACATGATAGAGGTATATAAAATCATGAGTGATGTTGAGAAAGTGGATAAGGAAAAGTTATTTACTTATTCCCATAATACAAGAACTAGGGGTCACCAAATGAAATTAATAGGCAGCAGGTTTAAAACAAATAAAAGGAAGTTCTTCTTCACGCAGCGCACAGTCAACTTGTGGAACTCCTTACCTGAGGAGGTTGTGAAGGCTAGGACTATAACAATGTTTAAAAGGGGACTAGATAAATTCATGGTGGCTAAGTCCATAAATGGCTATTAGCCAGGATGGGTAAGAATGGTGTCCCTAGCCTCTGTTCGTCAGAGGATGGAGATGGATGGCAGGAGAGAGATCACTTGATCATTGCCTGTTAGGTTCATTTCCTCTGGGGCACCTGGCATTGGCCACTGTCGGTAGACAGATACTGGGTCAGATGGACCTTTGGTCTGACCTGGTACGGCCTTTCTTATGTTTCTTATGTTCCTACTGTAAACTAGTGAGAGAGAAGTTCTCAAAGTCAGCAAGGTTCCCTTTTCAGTTGTTCCTTTGTATATCTTCGTGTTTCTTTATTCCTTACAGAAGTAGTTTGTAGTACACAAAACACTTCATATATTCTATACAATTTGGGATTTAAATTACTATGGCTCAGTGTCATAGCATCATTATTTCAGAGTATTCCGATGGCACAGGGTGGCCCTGCAGGCATCCCACTCTTTGATTCCTCTTCTCAGGGTTCCTCAAGAATACTTCTCCAACACTGTCTTAGGCTAATAACTAAGGCTAAGGTTTTTGTCATGGATATTTGTAGTAAAAGTCAGACGGGTCATGGGCAATAAAGAAAAATTCATGGAAGCCCATGACCTGTCCCTGACTTCTACTAAAAATATCCATGACAAAATGGGAAGCAGTTGCGGGGGGCTGGCTGGGAGCTCCAGGGGTCCCCACCACCCTTGGGTGCTTGGAGCTGTGGGGGACCCCCTGCCAGCTGCAGGGTGGCGGGACCCTGCAGTTCCCAGCCACCGCAGGCTGAAGTCACGGAGGTCTTTGGAAGTCACAGAATCCATGACTTCCATTGCAAAACCGTAGCCTTACTAATAACACCCATGTCATGGAGTAATATATTAATTGGGGCACCTCGAATCACAAACTAAAGTTCAATACCGTAACTCAAAAGGGTTGGGCTTTGCCGCCACCTTAGACTCCGGGCTCTATTGTTCTTAAATCTGAGAGCCCTCTAGTCTGAACTGTGGAATCCCCTCCTAGAGTTCAGACGCTCAGACCAAGCAATAATGCAAACAATGGCTGCCCACTTTGGGCTTAATAAAAGTCCCATGTCCCTCCTGGATTCTATCTCAGCTCCCTGCCCTGTACGTGAGAGTGGCCAAAGAGGTGTTTCCCTCGGTCTAACTCTTGCTCCAGCATCTCCTTCTGCTACCCAGGCCCCCTGGCTTCTGGCTTGTCTTCCTATTCCCAGAGAGGGTCTGCAAAACTTTCTGCTCGCTGCAGCCTTTTCCTGCTGCTCTTTATGGATAGGCTTGGAAGGATCAGATTTTCATCAGTAAATGTCAATTTCACTCCCCCCCCCCCCCCCCCCCCCCCCCACACACACACACACAAGAATTGTCTGATTCCCCCATACTTTGAAAATTTAAATTGATTACATTAAAAAAAAAAAAAAAAGCTTAAATGAACTGTTATCCAGTGACTTTTTAAAAATGAATTCTGCTGAGTCTCTTTTTGGGAGAACGCCTGTCCCCTGCTCAGCTGGATCAGGTTAATGAACAGGGCTAGCTTGGCCCCATCCTCTTAAAGAGGCAGACCACCCTATTACACTCAGCAAAAGGCTTATTTTACTAAAAACAATCAAACCTGATGTTTCAGAAAAAACACAGAATACTGAAGACACCAAAACTTTAAACAAAGGCTTTCTTGGGAAATATCAGCTTTCCTTTGGCATAACTGACTTCAATCAGATACTAGTCAGCACTGTATTAGTGGGTTGTAAGCTGCTGCTGTACCCTAAATCTTAAATTTAACATTAACTTAAATAATTGAGAAGCAGCAACTATTTCCTGTTTTTATTGGATACCAAACCATGTTGATATGTATCAGTATTTCACCCTGTGCTATCATATTTATACACAGCAGACTTGTCATCTGAATTGCGTCTTTGTTTTATATCTATACTATTTTATTTGTTAAGCATTTGCTAAACATGGTGTGGAACCTTATTGCCCTGAAGTGCTCACAGTCTGACAAAAGTCCTCAGTCTATACATTTTCTTGGTGCATAATAATATCTGGATCCAAAATGTTGAATGTGTGAAACCTTTGATCTTTTGGCAGGTTCAGTTTAACGTGCAGCTTTCAAAAACTAATAAAAGTTCAGACATTCAGCCAGGATTTCCTATTGCAACTGGTCATTCAACAAATACAGAAAAGTGAGTATCATGATCATTGTGCCCATAGAAATTATTTTGAGGCCCAATTTTCAGAGCGACCTCAGCCCAGCCCTTCTAAAATTGTTGGAAATTTTTTTCAGAACAGTTTTTTATGCCCAAGTTTGTGAATACACACTGTATTATGTTCAAGTGAACATGCACAGACTTACACTCACAAAATAAACCTGTATTTTAGAGGCTGCTTTTGAAAATGTGGTCCTCTGTCCAAGTGTCTTTGGAAGGATTTTTTTTGTTTTATGAAGAGTTCTGAAGAAGCCATATTGCATTTCTAGTGAAATATTAAATTGTCTTGTTTGCAGATTTACTCATCTCCACACAAAAAAGCTTGTTCAGCTGTCAGTCAGTGCCTTTTTAAAGTAGTCTAATTTTTTTATTATTCAGCTCTCTTGGGATACACTACACAAACCAAACTTTGTCAGACAGCACTAATGACTTTAAACATGGCTGTACCTGACCCCGTATTGCGACAATTCTGTTCTTCAGTGGAGTTCCACAATAGCAGTGATATTGGTATGTGGGAGTATCAGCTTAATGGGGGCCAGCTACTCTGGAAATGGATGTCATAGTGACCTGAAAAGTAGAGTGAGGGCAATGAATGTTCATTTGTTGATATGCTGACTCCCTAGCAAGTCTGGCTAGTGATGGCATTCAGAACCTATTGCTTAAAGTGATGTGACTGTAATAATTCCATTTGCAGATGACATCTGGTTTCTTTATTCCAGTTTACCAGGGTGGTGCTGGAGTGTACCAATAGTGGGTGGTTTTAGAAATCATACAATGAAGGAGGTAGGCCCAGTGGGATGAGTAAGTGAAAACATTAAGCTCTAGCTGCACTGCATATTTTAACTGCATTTAACCAGTTAATTACATGATTAATCCCAGTTATAGCACTAAAGTGTACTGGCAAATGTCTTCCTGAAACAAATTTTGCAAACTGTTTTTGTGGTGTAGATAGGACCTCCTCTAACTATCTTTTATCTCAGTTGGCTCTACTTTCCAGCTCTCCACTGCTCTGTGGGGGATGTCCCAGAATGCATTGCTCTGGGTAATGCTGGCATTGCTCTGTGTCTGTGCCCTTTGGGAATGCTTTCTTCTTCTGAGTCATTGAGATAGCTGCCCAAATTTTCTAAGAAAGCACTGATCCAAAGACCTCTTGGCACTGTTACAAATGTGGATGAACAAACCTGGTTGTCATGTGGTTTTGAGGTGGAAAACGCTGCCATGCAGACAACTCATATTTGTTGTAACTGGGTTCGATGAGTGTCAGACTGGTTACAAAAACAGTTGTTTGCTGTGTAGACATGGCTGGAATATTGAATCTATATAAAAGTTATAAAATAAAATGTTAACACATTTTATGTAGTACTACGTAAACTTAACATTGAGTAATTGTCCATGTAGATCCCACACTAGGTATCCATGCATGCGAAATCAGAATCTTTGAACAGCAGTGTCCATTGGAGCTGTGCCTGGCACTCATTATGTCCTCGTGCCTTCCCCATCTGAGGGCAGAGCAGTCCCATCCATCCCTCTTAGTGCTTGGCAGTTTGCATCACCGCCATTGCTGTTATAGTGGATTCAAAGCTCTCAGGCTTGAACTCCCTGTTCATTGTGTGATGGACTCATTCCCTGCAGAGACAGACATATAGCCATTGTTTATTCCATTTAAGCAGAAGCACCGTGTTTGACAGTTGTGCTATCTGCTTGTCAAGACGGAGAAAATCCAGGGTCAGTTGGCTAAAATTACTACTTCTGGAGCAGTCTGAGGGGCACTTCAGACCCAGAACAACAGGTATGAGGCTCCAAAATAGGACCTTCCACCTCTGAGTCCCAGTCAGTCAGCACTTCTGTAAGCCAGAATGCAACTCTTAAGACCAGTACCAGTAAGAGATCTGACAGGCCATCCACAACTGCCAGAAATCAGTTTGGCACCAAAGGCTGGTACTGCCTCCAAGGTAAGATAGATTAGAACACTGGACCAAACATATTTCCAGGCATCCATCTGTATCTTGGGATCTAAATATCCTTACAGGTCTCATGAAGTCCCCCTTTAAACGCCTCTCTGAATGTTCTCTCACTACCTTACTCTCAGATCGCTTTTTTGGTGGCCATTACATAAGCCAGGTGGGTGAGTGAATTTCTGTCCCTCATGGCTCATCCCCTCCTTCTACTGTTTCATTGAGATGCCAAACACTGTGCCTGGACCTGGCTTTGAGATCAGATGGCAAATTGGGAAAGGCATTGTTTAGTGAGTGAGCTAGGACTACTCATTCCCACCTTCCAGATGAGGTACTGCTGGCCAGTGACTTAGAATGGGATCCACATGGACAAATAATGGAAGAAAGAACCGTTACTTAGTTGGCAGTAACTGTGGTTCTTATATGTTTTGTCTGAGTAGCTCCCACAAGCACCCTCCATTCTTGCTCCTTTGGAGTCTCCTCTAGATGAGAATCTGGATTAGTGAGAAACTGGAGGGATTGTTGTGGCCACCCTGCCACTTGTACCCCCATCTGAGGGCATATATGCTGGGTACAGACATGATCCCAACAGACACTGCTGTTCAGATTACAGTCTTGCATGCCTCAGGCATGTGCACGCCTACGGTGGTATGCACCATGGATTAAAATATCTCAGAAGTACCACAGTTACTGCAAGGTAAGTAATCATTACATTGCTATTGTTTTAGCACCTGCATTGATGTTATAGTAAAAACAAGTATTTGAGATATCTTTTAGGTTGCTGCTGCTCCAGTCGGTCTTAATCTCTTTGAAGGGCCTTTATTTTAGGCCCTGAAGTATATTAGGAGTGAGCTTTACTGCACCAAAAATACAAGCTTACAAAATTAGGTAAAAGTGTTAAGTTTTCCTATTTTAAGCATGATTCTATTTTCTTTTGGTTAGTGGTGAGAATTTGGGATTGGAATTGAAGTATTTAAAGAAAAGAGAAGACAGCATTCCTTTACGAGGTCTCAGCCAAAATACATTTAACTCCTCAGGTAGGAATGGCAGTAGTTCCATGAAAGTAAACAAATCTCTTATTTCAAAATGCTTTCTGCTTTAAGAAGGTGCTACTTGTACCCCCCAGAAGTTAATAGTGTTTTCCCCCTATTTGCAGAGTATCCGAAATCCTCCACATCAACAAAAACACTAACTTCATCAAAACCCGGAGTACAGTCTACAGCCTCTGCTTACTTCCCTGGATTGCAAACAACATAATCATTAGATGAAATCTTTTATTTTACCAACTATCGAAGACTTTGGATGGCTTTTAATTAAGATACTAAATACAATTATTACCCCTTAAAATGTCAGTCAAAATGTTATAGTAACCATGTAAAATGAGTTAACTTTACCATACATTTGTATAATCTTTGGCTTTTGTGAAGAAAGCAAATGGATTTACATGGATATCAGTATACAATTCCAGAAAAGTTAATATTTTCCCCCTCCATATTTTACTACTTTAGTCACATGAAAATATTATGCTACAAAACGATTGTTTAGAAATGACCATTTATAAAATAAGGCAAAGCCTTTAAAAAGGTTTATAAATGGTTACAGAGCAACAAGACCCACATAGGAGTTTTTGTGTAGTAAACAACCTATTTTAATCTTTCCCCTTGCCAGAAATCCACAAACTAATGATATTGCTAATAGTTCTATCATTATGCTGAAACCCAGTCCTGCTTGGAGTTTCTCCTTGAAAATACCTAGTAGCTTTAGGATCTTGCTCCTGGAAAGTGCACAGCAACCTCAGAAGTCAGTGCTGGGCAGTTTCCTGATATAGGAAACTTTTTTTTCCCAAGTTATTCCTACATCTGTTTGGAGTTTGAATCTAATTTTTGGTTTCTATACTGAAAGACATGTTTGTATAGCATTTTGAACTTACTACTCTGGGCTCCTTAGTCCCTACATCAACACTTGTGCCAGGATACCCGTGTAATGACCCAGGTCAGCTGACCAGGAGGTGCATTATATTCTCCTTGTACAGGATTTTGGCAGTGTGGATCTGCATTATTCCATCATTCACACTCCATGTATGGATGAAATATACACTCTGGCATTCATCTGTGGAGAATATTTCTGTAACATGCAGCGGGATGTGGAGTATCTTTCATTGGCCTGTCCACTGAGTTGACCTGCCACCTACGGAACAGAGTTTCCTGTCAGGGTATGTCTATACTGCAATCTCAGGGTGTGGTTGCAGTCCAAGTAGACATACCTGAACTAGCTTTAATGTAGCTAGTTCAAATAAGAGAGCAGTGAAACTGCTTCACTCTGGACTAGCTCCACAAGTAATTACTCAGGGTTCTGGGCAGGCCTGTACAGCCCACACTGAAGCACCTGCTGCTGCAGCACCTTCACTGCTCCAGTACTCAGCTGGCTAGATTGGGATGTCTACTTGAGCTATAATCACAACCTGTAATTGCAAGTATAGGTATATCTTCAGAAGCTCAGTTACAAGAATGTAAGGGTCGAAGGAGTGAGCACTTTGCTTCTGGCCTAGGACTTGTGAATTTCTTAAACTGGAAGCATATTAAATTTTGTAAATGTAAGAGCTGAAGCATTGTGGGATCACTCATGTTCCTAAAATAAAGACACTTCCTAGCTTTAAAATTATGCAGGACATTTATTTAATATAGGTTTCAGGTGGTTTCTTTCTTTGGCTTGGAAATTGCATTCTTAAACCAACTACTTTTTTACATATGTGAATATATTTGTGTGCAGATTTATATCTTGCGGATCACTAGTCAAATATTTAAATTAGCTACTTAAAAATGAGATCCTAAATATTTACCTTAGTGAAAGCACACAATTGAGTTATGGCTACAAATTTCACATCTTGTCACAGCCCCTGGTTATTTTTCTCTCTCTCTCCATAGCAGATGATTCCACATACAATGGGCTAGTTTGTAATACATTGGAAATTACAACCAAGTATCTGAACAACTGTCTTGTTCCAGTAATTTTATGAAGCATTAATTAGAACATCTGGAAACCATTTCATATTCTTCTACTGTAATCAAAGATGCCTTCACTGGTGACTACAGCGGTGTACAGAACATATCACGTAAATTTAACTGTACTTACCACTTAGGCTTGGGTTCATTGGTGGAATCATGCTACAACCTGAGTCTGTGTTCTTCCACTGAGTGTCCCAGTGAAGATTGAGGAAGCCAGTTACATGGAATTGAAAAGTAATTTTTTCTCTGCATCTTATATGAACCATATTCTAATATCAAACTAGTAATTTAAAATGACAGTACAATTGTAGGGAATTTTCCAATAATATCTTGGACTCAGTTTATGCCCCTAGCTCCTACAATTCTGTAATATGTTGTATCAGAATCTACTCCTTCTCTTTCCCTTAATGTGTGAGTGGCTAATCATCCTAATTTTGCACATTACTGTCCAAATGTATATTAAACATATTTTGGAGTGTAAAATTTGTATATTTGTTTATAATCAATTTGTATTAGTGTGTGTATATATAGTTGCTTTTGGAAATGTATATGTTAATGGAAATATTAAAATGGTTTCAGTAAAAATGTTTCTGGTCAGCTACAGTGGACTTAAGAGTTAAGTGGAAACATATTGGGGGGGGAAAAGAGGTTTCACTCATGCAAATATTTTAAAACCAGAATTAGAGCAAAGTTATAATTTCACTACAGACCAGTAAGTAATACCACTTTGCCAGACAGAGCTTCATGGCCCACTTATCAAGCTGCATAGTCCAAAAATTTAGGATTTACAAAAGCTGCTCAGAACAGATAATTGAATATTTTTATAAAATGACTAAATACACTTTCACGCAATGCAGTAGTATTAGAAATCAGTATGAAACTTGAAGTGGGCACTAGATCCTTCAAAGGAACTTAGATGGTGTGGCACCTTGCTGCCCAGTGGCATTCAGAGCCCAGCATCCAGGTGCCCTACACAATGCATGGGGAAAGTTTGAGGATCTACATCTTAAGCACCTGTCAGCTAAGCAAGATTAATTTACTGTCACTGTTTGGTGGTGGTATTTACTTGAAAGGGGATGGTACAAGATGGCCATGACAGAAATTGTCTCACATTATCCCACTCAAGTCTAAGACTTTAAAAAACCCAAAATACTTACCTCAGTTAGACCCAGGAGCAAGATGCCTGTATAGTTGCTACTTGTACAAAATAAATGCTCAAAGCAGCTTAGTAGCAATTTAAATGAGCAAACACTACATTAGTAAAGTATTATACTGGTGGCTTTTTCTTTTAAAAAGGTAGAAGGAACTTTTAGGGGTAAAAAACTACATGCATAAAAGCTGGAGGCCAGGGTGTTTGGTGATCATGCAGCCTGAAAAGTTACACACAGGCCAAACTTGGATAGTGCACTACAGCTTGAGTCCATGTATTTGCATTTGGCCAGAGCTACACTCGTATGTGTAAGACTTTTTTAATATCACTTGTACACAGATAGAATGTAATCACTGAAATTGATTCCTCCATGTTAAAAAGGGGCAGGTATTTTGACAGTGATAAAGTAAGAGCATGCCTGACTGTTTTGTCAATGTCCTTCCTTTCCTGCAGGTGGCTCTGATCCTACTGCTAAAGGTAATACCAGCTCAAGCCCTACCTGTAATTCATTTAGTAAAGGGAAGAGCTGATTTAAGCAGACTTGGAGACTGAATACAGGAAACAGCAGAGAGAGAGAATCTTATTCATACAGTATTCATCTGTGTACTAGATAACATTGTTTGATTCTAGTAATTCCAAGCCAGACAATTTATTTTCATCTGACTGGACTCTGCTTTACCCCAACGCATTAAAATGCTGATCTTTTTCAAGTGTTGTATCACATTTCTGATTGTTATTGATAATGAAGTTAACTTCACACCATCTGCTATTGTGGCAAGAACATCAATGCCTTTTAGCAAAGTTTAACCTAAACTAATTGTTAGAGGCTGCTGCTTGACAATACTTTCTACTTCTACCAAGATTACTGGTAACTCCTTTTGCAGTGCTGTAGTCCAAGAAAAAAAAAAACCCAACTTGAGTATAAGTCCATCTTTTAATTAGAAGTAGCCTGCTTCAGGTATGTGGCCCATTAATTCAGTGGTAAATGAGTTAATACCAAGTAACTTTATTAGGGTTTTTACTTAATTTTATTCAGTAACATTCTTTTAGATGTTGTATGGCAAGATGGGTGCAAGAATCAGAAAATGAAACATTAAGAAAAGAGGTATGCCAGTAACATTCATTGAACATATTTTAAGTTGCTCCAAAGTTAGTCCAAGAGTAAGTTTTGATTTTGGCAACATTGATACCTTTTGAGAAGTATTAACATTGGAATTGATTGTATTAGTTTGCAGGGGAAAGGTACATTTTGAATAAAACAAGATAAATGACAGGATCTTTTACTACATCCTGATTTGAGGCTTCAATTAAACTAGGTAGGCCCAGTCATTCCCCTCAAATATCCATATACAAGTTTCCTATGGCAAGTAATGTGAGTTGCAGCCCACCCACCCCCACTCCCCTGACGGGATAATTGAGAACTTGTATCCAGTGAATACTTTCTATCACAGAGGTGGGCAAACTACAGCCCAGGGGCCACATCCAGCCCTTGAGCTCTGAGCAGGGTTGGGGTCTTGCCTCTGCTTCTGGGAGCTGTGCAGAGCAGGGCATGTCCCACCCACCAGCTCCTACACATAGGGGCAGCCAGGGGTCTCCACATGCTGCCCCTGCAGCTCCCATTGGCCTGGAACCATGGCCAATGGGAGCTGTAGGAGCCAGAGGGGGAACATGCCGCTGCTTCCAGGAGCTCCTTGAGATAAGCGCCACCTGGAACCTGCACCCCTGATCCCCCTTCCACAGAGCCCACTCCTGAACTCTTCATTTTTGGCTACAGCCCACACCCCAACCCCCAATTTCATGAGCATTCATGGCCCATCATACAATTTCCATACCCAGATGTAGCCCTTGGGCCAAAAAGTTTGCCCACCCCTCTTCTATCAGCTCAAAGTTGATTTTATATTGCTACAGTATCTACCATACTCCTTTTTTCAAAACACACTGAGGCCCAGCTGTACATTTTACAGCATCAGAATAAGTATTCCTAGGATAGGTGCATCACACTTAGGTTTAGAGCTAACCTGATGTAGGGTATAAAGAGCTTGCTAATGACAAGTTCAAAATTAATTAAAGCAGAGCCCTGCAGCAGGAAAAATTGTGTTTGAATGCTTTTACATATAATATATAAAAACTTTTTTTTAGTAGCAGCGGGGAATCTCTCTTGCAGGATTTAAGGTTTCTGTGGATGGGAGCAGGATAAAAATGCAAGAAGTTGCAGGACAGGACTGGGATTAAAAATGTCCCATGCAGCGCTCGACTTGGCAATAGATTGCCCATTATTTTAGTTTCTGGCTGATTTAATACAATACCACTATTAAGCAAAAGCTTTATGAAAAGTTTGCAGTACAAGGACAAATAAGCTATTACAGGTATGTGGGAATGAAAAGGGTAAAATTCACACAATTTACCTACAATTGGTATCTGTCTATTGAATCAAGTTACATTCAAAGCACTAAGGAACCCAAAAACTTGACAGGAAGTGAGAAAGCAATATTAAGGCTACAGTACGTTCAGCAGGCTACAAGACATTACAGAATTCATATACAGACGATATGGATTGAACTGATTTCAAAGACAATTTAAAAAATTCATTAAAATATTCATTTATTAACAATATATTTACACATTTTCCAGCTCTCAGTCAACCATGGTGAATGTTCAAAGTTAAAAAACCAGTAAGCAGTAACCACAAGATGAAAACATTTTAAACTATACCTTATACACAATTTATACAAAGGAATACTTGTTTAAATAATACAACTGGACACAAAAATATACATTTTTAGAGAAATTCACATCCGTAACTGTATAAAGCTCTCTCCTGTACTAGGGTCCTGAAAATTTAGGACTAAAACATTAGCTCTGTAAAAGTAAAAAGTTACTAGCCAGTCCTGAAAGGCCACTATATAGCACACGGACATTTTCAAGGCTATCAGCTTATATTTCAGTTTGTGTATTCAAGTTTTGAGGTCCTTATGATTACGCAAACATCAGAAATAGTGGTATAAACTGTATTTGAGAAAGCAGAGTTTTAGAGCCAATATTAAAATCTTGTAGGCTCAAAAGACCCACTAATTTAAATACTAACTGTTTGATACTATCTTGTACTCCAAAAATTAGGAAGAATTAAAGTAATGCACGTACACAAAACTTTTACTGTTAAGCAAGCGTGCTCACCACATGATTTTGTATTAGTAGAAACTTAAAATAAAACCTCTCATACAGTGATTTTAAAATGAAACCAATTCACCTTTTCCTTACTTGAGTGCATTTACATTAAGGCTTTGTACTATCTGACCCAAAATTTTACAACATAAAATGAATGGGTCCACAAATATGCTAGTATGTCTCATTGAGACTTAGCATGAAGAGAATTAAAGCTTTACACCTTAAGGAAATGGACACAGGGACACATGCTGATACCTTGAATATGTTTTCCTTTTTGTCTCAGAACTAGGATGAAAAGGTTAATTATATTAATAGTATGAGACCAGTGCTTAGTTTGTTCTTTTTAAAAGCAAGTTAATTTAATTGTAACATCTTTGGAGAAATTTCCAGTTCCTGTCTGTAGTTCCTACAAATTTCATGCAGAAAGATACGTTTCTTAAGATAATGTTAAGAAATTACATTTTTTATGTAAATGGAATGTGTATCCAGAACTGGAAACAAGACCTATGAAATATAAAAACGTTTTTCTGGATTTTGTTGTCATACATTTGTGTCTTGCAATAAAGGTTCTTTGGCCTCGCCAGGGGCCTGTGGACTATGTGGATGACCATGACTGCCACTGTGTTTTTTCCAATTGCTGGACCGTACATTTAGGTTGGTGTGTTCAGGAATAAACAAGGCAACAAGCAAAGCCAGCAGCACAGAGCATGCTCCAAACAAGAAAGGGGGTCCAGGAATTATGGAGTTCTGAAAATAACAAAAACACTTATTTTCTAGAGGAACAGTTAAGTAAATCCATAGTTCACAGACACTGGTTGGTTCACGTCAGGCTCTGTACTTAAAAACAAACATATTTTACAATTGCATTAGTTTAGGGCAGAATACTCTTAATGAGTGGGCTATTTCAATACCCAGCCCTAGTAAACCTTATTCATAGATGAAGGCCAGTCAGTCATTCTCAAAGGCTGAGGGAGGAAACCCAGAAGGGGAGAAACCTGTTAGATGAGTTTCTCTTTGGGTGTTTTTTAAACTGCAGAATTCTCTCTTCTAACTTCACAGGAAACATGCCACTGCCTAGTGTCTTACCTGCCAGAAATACAGACTTATAGAATCATACAGCTGAACTGCTATTTCCAGCCATCACTGTAGCTACCAGATGAAGTATAGGGCTGGTCTTCACTGCCTTGTTAGCCTGAGGTATAACTCAAGCGTTGTCCCTAGCCCAGCTCCTTTCAAACACACACAAATCTCTAGCTTGCCAACCCATCAACATTAACAACCACATTTAAACAAGAAAAGCCAAGGTACTACTATTTAAAAACTTAACCAAGACTGTGAATTAAACAGAAAATACAAAAGCAGAAGACTACCTCCTTCACCCTTCTATATTCTGTTGTAGACATTACAATGGTGCAGTGTTCACAGACCTAGACACCATAAGAAGTCATTTAACTATACAAAAGGGACTATGATCTAACTCGCTCGGCTTATTTTTCGTCTCAGCCAGAAAGTTACTTTATTTACAGGATTTCATTCTATGGTTTTACTCTTTTCATTCATGCACTCATCTGATTTGAGCATTAATACTTCAAGTAAATTGAGTAAACCAACCCCCCCTCTCCAGTCAAGTGTAAATAAAGGACAAGATCTTCAAGCTTTGTCTTTCACCACACCATCAAAAAGACTGGCTGACTTGTAGACTTATTCTGCAGCAGTAAGTTTTAGATAAATTATTTTTTAAAATAATAAGCTATAGCTGGAAGGACCAGAACTGGCACTCAATTGCTTTCAAGGAATGAAGAAGTGCATAGGCTGGTATCTATGACCATAATGGGAATTTCTGCCTACTTTTAGGCAGAGGCATATTGACAGGCCAGAACGTTTTCCAATGTCAGATAAAGAGGAGAAAGTGGCAAGGCCTGACAAGAAGCGTGCCACAAGGAAGTATGAAAAGAGCAAAACATATTCAGCTTTTTAGTGTCCAGTCTAAATCATGTGTTTTAAAATATTCAATAGACTTAAGATATAATTCTGGGCACATTAGTACCAGAAAAAATATTTACAAGTTGAAGAAAATTTAGAGAAAAACAGAAGTTAACAGGCAAGAGACCAGCATACAAGGAAAGAATCAAGAGATCGGTAACTTGGTCAGAAGACGGAGAATAGGAAAGTGTTTAAAAACGTGAACCAACGGGGTTCTTTTTAGGGTGCTCCAAAGGAGCAATGGGATTGATTAATCACTGGAAAATTTAGGCTCAATATCAAGAGGATTGTCTTAATTGCAAGAGTTATTAGACAGGTCAAGAGTCTCACAACAGAAGTGATTTGAGAAGTCCCTTTGCTTGATTCATTTAAAGCTGGACTGTCTAAAGCACTGTAGAATGTGTCACAGGGCAGCGAGATGANCCTCTAAGGTGTGTGCCTGGGTGGCTGCACACAAGAGAATGAAGGGCCACCCACCTAATTAGTGGAGCCGCACAGGCGTGACTCCACTAATTAGGTGCCTTGGCCCTGGAGAAGACGCACATGTAAGGTGAGGTGGTGGCCTGGGGGGGGGGGGAAGGAGGGAAGACAGACATAGGGGATAGGTGGGAGCGGGGAATTTGGGACATGCCGGGCTGCGACGGCCAGAGAAAGAGGCGACTTTCCCCAGCTCAGGGGCTGCCGCGGCGGGAGAGAAAGGACACATCCAACACATTAGAAAGATAAGACTATGTATATTAAAATATGAGTTGTGGTTTTTTTTAAATATAGCACTTTTATCCAAAAAGAGCTTTACAATAGTTAGCTAATGGTACGAAAAGTTTGAGAACCACTGGTCTAGGATTTATCTTTGGTGCATTTCTTGTAACTTATAAATAAATAGGAACAATACCTGTTGTGAATGGTGTTGTGTGGCCACGTTACCTCCCAATTCAGTTTCAGTCATTGGGAGTTCATTCAATTCTACATGGAATATGTAGAATATAAAACCATAAAGTGCTGGTCCCAAACCATTACACAATCCTCGAATTCCTGTTATCATCCCTTGAACAACACCTAAAGAAAAAGGCATTCCATGAAATTAAATGTGTATACAATGAAGACTGTTTAAAATGCTTTTTGGCAATTGTCTAACATGCAATGGGGCCTGATTCACTTTTTCCCCACGCTGGTATAAACTAGGAGTAACTTCACTAAAATCAATCAGGATACACCACTGTAAGACTGATGTGAGAGGAGAATCATTCCTACACCAAAACCAAAACAATGAGGAACATTGGGCAAGACAAACTTTATGTTTTAGTCAGAGCACAGCATTTCCTATGCCATACTGACCAAAAGACTATCAAATCTGGTATGTTGTCTCTGACAGCTATCTATGCCTCATGCTTCAGAGAAAAGCAAAAACATTACTGGGGCTCCTAGACACTACAGTAGTAATATAAATGCACCTGAAGAATTGAGTAAATCCATGCATGGTGGGAGAGAAGAATTGAAACATGATCAGCTGATGTACTGAATCAAGAGAAGTAGTGATGTAGTATTATGCTACCTTCAATGCATGGGTTTTCCCTATGCTAGACACTCATTATTCTGCCTTGTTTGAAGAGTATAGTTCAGCTGCCTCCAAACAGTCCACAGGCCTTTGAGAACTACCACTCTTCTACAGTGAAGTTAAAACTACACTAATGTTTCTCATTTACATTAACATACTATTATGTTGGCTAATTTGTCCTGCAAACTAGCATGAAGGTTAAGGATAATCCTTGAGTACAGTAACTCCTCATTTAACGTTGTCCCACTTAACGTTGTTTCAATGTTACGTCCCTGCTTAATTAGGGAACATACTCGTTTAAAGTTGTGCAATGCTCCCTTATAACGTCGTTTGGCTGCCTGCTTGTAAGATTCTGTGGAAGAGCAGCGACTTTACACGGGAGCATTGCACAAGTTCGGCTTCTCCGCCTCCTCCCCCTCCCTCCCAGCGCTTCCCCCACCGCCAAACAGCTGTTTAGCAGCGCTTAGGATTTTCTGGGAGGGAGGAGGAGGAGTGGAGATGGGGCTTCTCCGCTCCTCCCCCTCCCTCCCAGCACTTCTCGCTTAGAACTTTCTGGGATGGAGGGGCAGGAGCGGGGAAGCGCTGCGTCTCCACTCCTCCCCCTCCCTCCCAGAAAGTCCTAAGCGCCGCCAAACAGCTATTTGGCGGCGCTTAGAACTTTCGGGGGGAGGGATGTGGCATGCTCCGGGGAGGAGGTGGAGTGGGGGTGGGAAGAGGTGGGCCTGGAGTGGAGCGGGGACAGGAAGAGGCGGGCCTGGAGCATTCCCGGCAAAATCCAAGCCTGTTCTCCGGGGAAGTTGCTGCTGCAAAGGTGCTTCCTAGCGTCCTTGCCTGCAGCGGGCTGTGCCTGTGTGGGGTAAGCCAGGGGCACTTCCCAACCACAGTACAGTACTGTACAGTATAAAGCCTTTTGTCTGATCCCCCCCCCCCCCAAATTTCCTTGGAACCTAACCCCCCGCATTTACATTAAATCTTATGGGACAATTGGATTCGTTTAACATTGTTTCACTTAAAGTTGCATTTTTCAGGAACATAACTACAACGTTAAGTGAGGAGTTACTGTACCAGTAAGACAGCATTGATACATCTGGTGCTAAGGAGATCAGAATATCCCTAGTTTGAACATTCCTTAAAATTAACAACAACAAGACCTATAAAACATACCCTGTTGATCAGCATCAGCAGTTCGTGAAACTAGTGCACTTACTGCTGGGAACGTAATACTAGACATTGCTGCAACAGCCCCTGCTGCCCACATCATCCTGAAAAACATAAGTGTTAAGAGAAAGAATCAAGATAAGAATTCTGAATTTCTACCTTCCATATACCTCTTATTACAAAGTTTAGAAAGAACTGCACACACTACCCATGCAATAGGAAAGTCACAAGTTAATTATCATTGCTGGATTTCATACCTATCAATTATTCTGAGTTTAACAAATGGTGTAAAATAATTTAAGAGATGATTAGAAAAGTCCCCAATCCTTGCAAAATCCTGACGCTTGCTGGGAAGCATTGATCATGTATTTTGTAAACTCTCCTCCCAAATTAAGAGGAGGTGAACATCCAAAAAGCGAACTTAACTTAGTTTTCCCCGTTAGGTCATTGGTATGTTAGCATGTGTAAAGGGTGCAATCATGGGGGGAGGGAGAAAGGAGTGCTACAATTGATGTAAACTGACATCTTGACAAGTCAATGCAGTCTACTAAAAGCAACAAGACCCCTTCCCCCACACACAAAAATAATTAAAAAAAAAAATTATATATAAAAGAGAATCTGACTGTTAGAAAAAAGAGGACAAAGCATTTTTCAGTGTTGTTTGGTGTCCATTTCCTTTTAGATAAAAAATATCTATGAACAATTTTTGGTCTTATGAAGATTGGCACAAGAGATTGACATTGTTTAGGTCAATCATACAGTACACTACCAAATTCTTGGTTCGGGATGGTTCACCAGACAGTGTTTCTTTGACTGCACCAAGTATAAAACAATTACATCTTTAAAAAAAGGTTCCATCTTAAGAGGAGACAAAGGACGCGTTGCCTATAACCGCTCATGTAAAACTGATGCATGTAAAAACACAAAAATCAAAACAAAAAAAACCTTTGTGAATGTTTCTTTATTAAGTAGGAAGTAACAATTTAAAATCTTAGTATGTCAGTTCATTAATTCAACTAAAATGAAATGTACGTACCAAGGCTCCGAGCCAAAACCATACCATGCAAGCTGTAATATTTGAAATCCCAGACCCAGTAAGATGGTGTTTTTATTTCCAATGGACCGCATAAGTAAACTCAAAACTACTGTCTGATGGGAAAAAGAATGTCATTTTAATTGTGAATACTCACGTTATACAGCAATACATATAAAATGTTCACTAGTTTTGACAGAAGCAAAGTAAAGTTCTATGATGTAGTATTTTCTAGACAGAGACTGAAACATGTAATAATGGAGAGAGAGATGTGAAGAGATTGTTACCGTGCTCTTGATGTGCAACAATTTAGATTTTCCTTGAGGAATCCATACACTGGGAATATATTATTTAACCTGCCCTGATGACTTAAACAAGCTATTTTTCAACCCAAACTAATCTTAAGGAGAAGATTGAATCAACTTAAGAGGTTTGGGAGTGTGGCTAAGAAATAAATTAAGATTAAGGCACTAGACTACAATTCATGATGTGGATTATATTCCCAGCTCTGACAGATTTAAGGCAGTCTCAATGTCTGTGCATCACAGTTCTTCCACAAAATGGTGATATTTTTCTACTTCTCAGGATATGAGAATGAATTGTTTATGAAATGGTCAGACATTAGGTGATGGGAAAAAAAGGAAGCCATATAAAATGAGATCAGAATTCAAAGCATCTCTTTCCTTTTCTATTCTAACCTTCTGAAACCAGATAGACTGGGTTCCTGGAATTACAGTTACCGGGATTGTCATAATATTTAGCTCTCACTTGAACCCATTATATTAGTGAAATTTATAGATTAATATTCACCTGTGCAATAATGGAGAGAATCCCAAGAACTGCTATAAAAGCTGCAACACTTTCAGGTGAAAATCCCATTATCTACATTAGAGAAGGAGTAATTTGATCATTAAACTTCAAATGTATATTGACACGTCTTTCATGTTTTGTGACATCAGTGGAAAGAATAAATGGAGTAACCAGAAAAACGCTTAATCTGAAATAGAGGAAGACATCCCTGATTTTATTCAATCCTATAATCCATTGAAACCAACATTTACTCTTGCATAAAATAAAGAGAAAGATCTAGTGCGGAACAGAAAATAACTTCTATAATTGAGTATGGAACTTGAAAGAAAATTGACCCCATACTGCAAGAGACTAAAAATATTTTATCAGCTAACGAAAGCTAATTTTAACCACTGCAATGTAGTGGAACTTGTACTTCAAGGAATAATGCAAATGACTAAGAAACATGAGAAATATTTTGAGAACAGATTCATCTCTTTATTAACTATCAGAGTAACTAAAAGCTACTATCAACAGCCATTATTCATATTGACTACCCATATATTGCTACAGTAATGTAACAAGTGCAAAGAATACTCCCTTCTATAAATTTAGTTTTCCTTATCAGACATATTTCTTCATATGCAGATTCTTACCTGTCTGAGGTATAGGAAGAAGCTGGAATATTGACCTGCCTCCGGGAGGTAGGAAAGAAAGACCGTTATGCAGATTAGCAACACTATGGAATCTTGACCCACTTTCTTTAGTGACTAGGACAAAAAAAGACAGCTGTAAGGTCAACAGAAAACATCTACTCTTCATCATTCATAAGCAACGATATACAAAATGAACATTGAAAGAGGCAGATGCCCTTTAATACATACATCACTGTTAAAACATGTCCTTCAGCACATGCTAATCCCTGCTAAGCAGCAATTTGAAGTTACTCACACCCTTCCCCAATAGGAACTCCTCAAACAATTTTTTTAAAACCCAAATCAGGGGATAATTACTATCAGTCCCATTCCTGACTCAAAAGCAGTACAAATCCAAATCTGCATATATCAAGCCACCACTCCATACTTAAACATTTAAATAGCTTACTGCAAAGGGGTCAGCCTGTTCCCAAGAAATGGGTGCTCCCCATGATGCTGGCCTCATCTTCTCAGGCAGTGATTCCGGTACAGCAACAAGAATAAAACAAATATCCAACAAAGCTATAGCTGTAGCTAGGACCACTACCAAGCTGTTTCCATAAACTCGACCAAGGTAGGCGCCAATAGCTGGGCTGGTAACTAAACTTGCTGCAAAAGTTGCTGAAACCTGTAACAGGCAAAAGTCAGTATGAGAATAAGTTTTTCCAGTAAGGAAGATCAAACTTATTCAATCTTTTTTTCTGACTTCACTTCCAGCACCTTCACTTCCATAAACTTAGTTACAAATCACCCTAATCAGGTGGACAAGTTCTGAACTAATGTACAGTTCTTTTCTCTGGCATTGCAGCAGCAACCACAGATTTCAGACATCTGAAGTTTTTAATGAAAAAAAATGCAGTTAAGTGGGGTGCCTTGTGACTGTCAAATGTGTGAAGCTCAGCATAACATTTTCTTTTGGGGGTGGTATTAGAAACTATGCTTATTTGCACAACATCCATGGCTCTTAATAAATCACAGAATTTACATTATATAGTAAAAGTTGCATATGCAAACAAAATGGAAAAATAGCACCATCCTGACAACCAGAAAATAATGGAGAGAAAAGATTATACAATGGCCATTTTAAATTTAAGCTGACAAGACATTCAACAGGAGATGCAGAACTGGATAGTAGGACCAAGTTTCCATTTGGAACAGTGTTTTAAAAAAAACCTGAGTGGCCAAAGTAAGTTTATAGTGGGGAAAATATCAACTTTGAAAAGCTTGTGTCTCCTGCAGCAATATGACAAAGCTTTATTAAGAGAACTCTAGTTGTTGACCCTTACGAGGCTTAAAAGGTACAGAGGAATTAAGTACATACCAGCCCATAGGCCATGCTTCTTTCATGTTCTTGGGTTATATCTGCTACATAAGCAAACACCACTGAGAAAGTCACTGCAAAAACCCCAGAAACAGAGATAACAGCGAAGTACCACCTGGGGACAAAAAGGAATCAGAAAGAGAAGAATAGCTCAGTGGAGCTAAACATAACTAGCGGTGATTCACAAACTTCTGAAACACTTCCAGACAGATTAAGGTATCTATGATTGTCCAACTTATTCCTGACAAGTAATTTAAATATTTATAAAGTCAGTATGCATGTGTCTTTATATGGTTATGTAATCTCTTCAGTGTGCACTGAGTGTATAACAGAATTACCTGCCATTCTACAAAAAAAATGCTTTGTGGGTTAAATTAGGATAGTTCATTACAGATCCTTCAACATTAGCCTTAGCCCTGAGTCCACAGACTAGCAATTATTTCCATTCAAAATGCATGTTGCACAATATAAACTGTTAAACAAATAGCCTATCACCCAGGAATAGGGATCAAAATGGAGAGACCACAAAAGACCTTAAGACTAGATAGCAAACTGAATTAGCCTCTGATACAATATGAACAGTTGACTCTCAGACCTCTCTCAGTGCTAAGACCTTGTCCTATGTTATTTCAGATTTATCTTCAGGAGCACTACAAATTTGAGACAATTATGAACTAGCCATTATCCTAAGGACATTAGACTCATGAATGGAGGCGTATCAACAGACTACTAAAATTCCAGCTAGTCAAAATTTGCTAGATTCTAATATTTGATAAGCACAACTATAATAAAAAAGCTGCAGCTACTTTTTCAGTACCAGTTTTAATGTTACACACTAGTGCTTAAGGTATACGCTAGTTCTGAAGACTATTTTCAATTCTTAGTGACTATTTACTTAGTACTGAAATGATTTTGCTGAAAATTACAGCCAAATAAAGATATGCAAGGATTAGAGAGACATTCTACGAAGNCTATAACGCGGTAAGTTTTTTTGGCTCCCAAGGACAGCGTTATATCGAGGTAGAGGTGTACTGGGAAATATACTGTATAAAATTACACTCAACTATTAAGTTCTTGACCCCCAAGAGGCTTAAAAGTACAAGAAATATACCAGCTCACCATACATCTTTCAAGTTCTTGGGCTCTCTGCTACATAAGCAAACACCACTAAAAAGTCACAAGTCACTCCAATACTAATGACTAGCTTAGAAGCAAGCACGGGGCTAACAGTCTGGAGATCCAAAATTCTAAGCCTGGCTTTGAGGAGTTCAGCAAGTCACTTCACCCCGTCTCAGTTTCCCCAACTCTGCAATGGATTAGTACTTCCGCACCTACCTCACAGAGGTGCGCTAAGAATTAAACAACATCTGGTAAATTAACTGGAACACAAGTGCTATTATAAATGCTACGTTATTAATTACGTACAGCAACACCACACTAAAGACAAAGCCATAAATAACTATGCTTGTTACTAACCATGGGCTGATCTTCATTAATGGAATTGGTGCACAAGTGAAAAATACTGTTAAGAGTAAGAAGGACTTTCGTCCCCAAACATCAGAGAGAGCACCTATGAGGGGGGCACTGAGAAACGATAACAAGCCCTGAAAAGTAAAAACAAATTTTAAATAAAAACCAAGAAATGAAAGAAAATACAATAGTTGAAAGATTGTTAGAAACTGACTGATTTTGTTTTGCAGATTAATGATAAATGTTGGCTATATGGAACAATGTGTCAAGCAATATCTTCTATGAGTATCCTTCATCCCCCTTTTCCACTCAGCAGCAGTTACCTGCAATTTGAATTTTACTATCCCACAGAAACCCAAAATGTGAAATCCAAATGCAGTCAACACACAGCTTAATAAAATGCATTTTGATATGCTGTATTTAGGAGAGATACCATTTTTCAACACATTGAGGACATGTGGTCTAACAATCAGAGCAAAGGACTGGGTGTCAACAGGTATCTTGCATTCTTATGTGCTGTGACACCAACTGATTGTGTGATCTTGGGCTATTCAACTGGCCTATTTATTCCTCAGTCAAACCAAGTAAAAATGTTAGCAAAAGCAATATCTTATTAAAATAAAGTGCTGCATTTGAGCTCTCCGTAGTAAATTTACCCTCATATTTTATTCACAGCTTGAAAACTATATTGGAAGGCTCTCCTTATTCCACTTAATAAAGCATCAGCACTCATGCATGTACTCTTTATTGATTTATTTTAATTTGTACTCAATTATTGATTTAGACTGAATTTTCATCCTACCTTTACTCCTTGGATTAGGCCATTCATTAGAAATGTATGCTTTGGGAAGGTTTCATGTAACACCTATGAAATAATTATGTACATTACATACTGCATTATCCATATTTCACAATACTAAATATGAACACAGACTCAAGGATTAATATATCTGAGGCATATTATACCAACAATTTTAATATAAATTACAGTAAAATCCACCATGAAATTCATAAATTCAACATCAATAATCTCATTGGTAAATAGTCCACTACAGACATTTACATAGTAGACTACACAATTTCTAATAGTAAATTATGCTATGCTTCTTACTTTCCAGAAATAAAGGCACCAGTAGATAAGATACGTTAGCACTACAGCTGCAGGTCAATAAAACTAGGAAAGAACAATCTTCAAAATCACAGTGTATTTTCTCCACTTTTTACCACATAAGACTGGCGAAAATTTCATTAAGTTTGATAAAAGTATAATTCCTACTTCAATGAAGAGGAATACTGTTGTAGGATTTCCTTATTTAAGGAAAGTACACATCAATTAGGACGCGCTGTACTTATGTGATAGACTGGTTCAGACACCAAATACACACTACTTTTCACAAAGGTCTTGTTTTTCTTAAAAGGACTTCAATATCATGGAACACAAAACTAGTACCACAACAACACAGGTAGATACTGCATGGTGAATGAATGTACTGCTCAGATGATTTGAACACACTGTTTTTTTGCATACTAAAGCCTCAGCTACACCTACAAATTATATCAATCTAGGTACAGCGCTCAGAGCTGTGCAAGTTTTGTACCCTGTGCAACATAATTAGGTCAGCCTACCTACATCTACAATGGGCATTAGGTTGACTGAAGTGTTTACAAGATAGGAACATTAGATTAAGAGCGCTTGACTCTTTTAAGCCTTGTCTACAAGGCTAAACACACTTTTTAACCTATAGATTTCAACACTGTAGCCATGTCACAAAACCCCCCCAAACCATCACTTCCCTAACCTATGCTGGCAAAATTTTTAAGTTTGACCCTAACCTTAATCTCTGTAAACCATGGTGCACAATTATGGCATATAAACAAGAACAAAAGTTAAAAAATCTCCTTTCCTTATCTTGCAGTTTATCAAGATACAATATCTGTCCTTAGAATTCAGGGGTGGTATCACACTTTATTTCAGAGAAGTTAAGTCATATCACTAAATGAATTACTTAGGCAGGAGTGAAAACATGTTTACAAGAGAGAAAGTTTCTGCTTGCCATCACCTTGTTAATTACCAAAGGTTAGAAAGACAGTACAGACAAATTAAAAATAACTCAGTAAATACTGTGTAAGAATGGCCAGGTTCAGTAATGATCCTTTAAGATCAAAGTCACAAAGTTCTTAAAATTGGGACTGGAATCCACACATTCCTAGATCCTACTCTTGTGCTCAAGTTCGACCTCTGTCTGTCGGGGTAACAGGAATAGAAGGTTTTCTTAAGTATTTCTTCTCAAAAGTGTGTGCAATTAGCATAGATTACATATGTTGATATGTGGATGATATCAATAAACCAAACTCTACATGGATTGTTTAATCTTGACCACATTCAGTAACATAACACACAAGATGCTCCTCCAAGTGTGAAGTTCAGGCCAGCTCAATTCCACCCGAACTTTATTTTCAAGTTTAATGCTGTGATAATACTGCAATGAACTGAACTGAACATTTTAGCTTTTTTTTTTTTTTTAATTAAACTTTTCATGCAATACAGAAGAAGTTCATTAACCACATCACTTACCACCAAAGTAGGTGCTGTCAAAAGTCCCCAAGCAAAAAACTCCAAAAAAATCACTATGACAGCATGGTAGACACTAGGCGAACCTATTCCTTGAGGCTAAAACACAAAAACAAAAAAGTTGTTACTACAGAATATTTAAAAAGCTGCTTTATTAATAAGGAAGTTGTTTGAATGTTGGTTTATAAACAAGAAATTGTTAAGATGAAGTATGGCTCAAAACAAGCTGTTTCAGGAATCTGAATAACTGTCTTGCATATGGTGAAGCATAATGAATGACTGGAAGTGTCTTAAAAGACAGCACTGTACAAACTGCAATGCCAATTACCATAAACCTCCATGTATAGAGAAAACTCTGAGGAAAAAACCTCTAACAAGATTCCACTATTTGAACTGAGACTCTTTTCTTGGGGAATTTCATATCTTTTTTCCCTCAGGGAAGGAAACAATTAAGTTCACATAGCAATTAGAAGTCAAAAACCAAGATTTAATTATTTCAAAACCTACTTATTTTCACACTCAATGCCACATTCCAAATCCTGATTAACTGGCTTACCAACCAACTTTGGTTCTTACCAACAAACAGTGCTTCTATTAGTAAAAGCTTGTGTCTGACTAAATACAAAAACTTGTTGAAATAAATTATCTAAAACCCACATGAAAGAAAATAAATTCACACAATGGAAAGCCCACCACAACTTTAACTTGAGACTAGTATTAGAAGGTTTTCCCCAAATGCTGGGGAAGGCAACAAATAGACTCAATATGTACATCAAATGTGGGACAGAGTTTGAAATGTTTATATTATTGTTGAGTTAAGCTAAAAGTGGCTTCCAGAGAAGGGAATGTATGGAGATAGAAAGTTAAGTGTGGAAGGGATTTGGGGTGGGGAGAGAAATCCTGATTAGGCTCAGATACTTTATTACATGCTATGTCAACTTGCCACAGTGCATTACTACCCATGCCAGGAAACACTAGAGAATTATTTCACAACGGTATGACACGAATGACCTGCAAATTAAAAATGCTACACAAGTGGACTGTTTTGTTTTGTTTAAAAGTCAAAAGCTCTGCCTCAACACCTACTCTTTCAACCCTCAAGGGAGACTGGAGAATGAAGAGGCAATTCTCAGCCCTGAATTAGATTTGGTCTAGTGTGTTCATAAGACTAAATAAATCCAAATCTTTGTCTGTTTGTAACAGTGCTCAAATCTTATGAGCTGTTCTTGCAAAATTTCTGCCATCTTGAGATTTCTGCCACTCTAATTCAGCTATTCTTACAAGATTTTGGCTCCATCCAAGCTAGAAAAATAAATTTTCTGGTTTTGCATCAGGTGACTTGTAACCAAAGCTATAGGAGCAGGTCTAAATACAGCTACTGGAACTGGTAAACTGCACCCACCACCCATTGAATTTGAACAGATTTGGAAAAAAGCTTGTTGTTTTCACCCATCTCTAATAAAAGCTTTATATTCTGTAATGTTTAGTGGAAAACATGTTTCAGAGTACTTTTAGTACCATGGTTACTTCTGCCCTTTTCTTCTTCCTTCCCTAGTTACCACACTGTCACGGAGTGTGGGGGAGTCCGGGCCCTGCACCCCCAGCTTCCTACGATTCACCACAACTCTCAGCCAGCCAGTAAAACAGAAGGTTTATTGAGACGACAGGAACACAGTCCAAAACAGGTCTTGCCAGTACAGACAACAGGATCCCCTTTAAGTAGGTCTATTTGGGGCCCCAGGGAGGCCCCGGCCTCGCTGGGAAGCCTAGGCCCCCTCAGGCTCCCTCTTCATTCCTATCCAGCTTCCAAGAACTGACCAGCCTCTTCCAGGCGTCTCCTTTCTCCCTTCCCCCACGGCTCCTCCCCCGGGCTTTGTCCTGTGTCCAGGTTCCCAGTCAAAGGTGTTATCTGGTCTGCAACTCCCCTCTTGGTTCTCATGTTACATGCTCAGGTATCTCCCTTCCCCCATGCAGACAGTCCCAGCTCAGCTCCCCTGCAATCTTCCCCCTCAGTATTCACAGAACACCACAAAACATTCCCACTTCGTCACACACACACATGCCCAGCATATTCATAAATATTCTTTTGCTACACTTTTCTGTTTTCCAATGAGCAGAGATGACTTTACAATTTTGTAAAGGGGCCAGAGAGCAGCTTGAACTCACAGCACCACCCATGCCTGCAGGAGCTCCAATGCCTGGAGGAGCTCCTCTAGGTTTCACTCCCATCACACCCTGACTACAGTACAGGATCCAAAGAGTAAACTTCTGTAAGTACCATGGGCAACAAATACTCTTTTCCCTCCCAGGCTACAGATCAGCATCAGACTTGCTCCTGCACAATGGAGCCTCTCTCTCAGCTGCTATCTCTGCTTCCTCACTGTACCAGGGAGTAAAGAAACAGTTGCCAGAGTGGGGGTAAGAGAAGTAGTTACTGGCAGCTGCTCAGACGACAACCACCTTATGACCACAAGAGTCAGAGGTCAAGAGCTTTTCCAGCATTTCTATTATGGGCAAGGCATGAAGAAATAACAGTTTCTCTCTACCCCACTGACACCTTATCTTGGGCAGGTGAGAGCAGGTCAAGGAAATGAATCAGAGACTGCATTGAAGAGCTTCACTGCTTACAGCAGTAAATATTTTTAAAGAGATGGGGGAAGGTGACTACCCTTATCTGCCACTGCATAAGCCATAAGATCACTTAGCTGGATGTTTGTGCTAAAATGATCAGATATGAATTAGTGTTGAAATTTAAATCAATAGGCTTAAGCAGTAACACACAACTGAGTTGACAGGGAGGGAGCTAACTTCTCAGAGCTACCATATCAGCTTCTCTGTCTACTGAATGAAAAGACAATACTACATTTAGAATATTTTTGTTGTAACCACAAGTACAAGAAACTTAATTTATAAAAATGCAAGTTTTAAGAATCTGCAAAACCTTGACTGTCATGGGATTTGACTAATACATCAAGTAGGCCTAGAGTCTGAAAATGAATTACATAAAACACTGTAGTAGTATGCATCAACTAAGCGTGAACAAACTAAAGGAGAAAACACTAAATGCATTTCAAAACAGCAACAACTTTTTTACATCTTCCACAACAGAGATGTATTTTAGCTACAAAAATTAAAGCCTAAAGACAAAAGTGTAGCTAATACTCAAGTTATAACTGGGCTCTGACACTCATGGTAGAAGCAGATGTTCTTTGACTTTATCTATTCCGAGCATGGCAGTTGTGTTCGGACAGGTGGCGCAATAGTTGAACTACAGAAACCCCATCTGCCAGGTCAGCTAGGTGTCTTTCTAGTCCAAGAGGATTTTGTATTATAGATCAAGCCAGCGATAAAATAAACTTGTATGTGGATCATAGCTAGAAGATACTTCTACTGATACAACACTGTAAAAACTCTAAAGCAAGGACAACTTCAAATGTACAATCATAAAAGCTGAGAATCCACTTGTTATTAATATAGATTACAAACCAGAATAAGTTTAGAAGTAAATTACAAGAAAAAGATTTGAATTCTCCTGCTCTAACTCACCCTGTCATACCCAAGTATCATAGTTCAAATTTCCTTTAATCAATGGTCTGAGAAGAATGAGTATTGTACATATGATATGAACTGCAATAAATCATCAGAACAGGATGAATTAAGGAGAGGGTCTGAACTACTATTATTGCCTTCCTTTGGTGAGTCTACATCACAAGAATTTTACTAAATGTATTTTGTATTTCATTTATTTGACTATGGCTATTTAACAACCGTGCAAAGGAGGATAGCACTACGATAAGATCTTTATCACAGTTGTACAGGAAGTCTACCTGCAGTCACTGCTGTAAGCATCCTCTTAAATTTAATCAGGACTGTGAGTTATAAGAATAATACATAGTGACATTACTGCCAAATCAGGTTTGACTGATGTTCTGATATTACAGAGTACACAAGAAGCCACATTATTATTCCAAAAGACATTCCTACACATTGCCACCATTTTTTTTACAGAAAATCTCGCTGAAATTAATGGTGTAGGTACCTCTGCACCTTGTTTAGGAAAGTATACACCCCCACACTCTAAAAAGAGATTTGTGAATGTGCTTGGATGGGAAACCCAATCACAAAGCTAACATTGGGCTAGTGTAGCAGAACTGGAGAGGGGCACAGGGGAACCAGGGTAATAATGGTTTCAATCACTAGGGATAAGCATATACTATAGTAGACCTACAGACCTACCCTATCATGCATTTGAGCCACTGACAATGAATTCTTGCAGAAAAAAGGACTACTGAGTTTCTTTGGGGCTAAAAAAAATTTCAAAATATAATGATTTTACCCCATAAGTAATTGATAAATTTAAATTGCTACTGGTCCGCAAATTAGAGAAATTCAAAGCCCTTTCAGTTTACCTGTTCCCCAAAATATCATTTAGCATGTCAGGCAAGTGAGGAATTGGGGAGGATGAGAATAGAACTGAGGGCTAATTTATGGATTTTTTTTTTTTTAATGTCTACAGTGTGATCCATGAATCTAAGCAGTTCTTGCTGCCATTATAAAGAACATAGTCTAGTATAACAGCATACAGCCTCAACAGGTCATTAACTCACAAAAAATAAGAAGTCTGAATACCCTTTCCCTACCTGGGTTTGAGAATAGGCAGATATTTCCACCAACAGATCACAAACCAATATCTGTTGTCTAATGACTTCCCAAACAGTTGCAGCCCTGTTTTTTACTCCACGTTTCCGTACATTTGAACTCAATGTACTTTCAAATGGGCTTGCACTCAGTTTTTATTACTGGTAACTGACACCGCAGGCACTATTTTAGGTATAACTGGATGATACATTAAATCTTTCTCCTTACCCCTGGAGGCAGTTCATCCAAGTGGAAATTAGTGGAATGGCACTTTTGTAACAACTCAATTTTTTTCCAATAAGAAATTCTAATTTCACCAGTTGCATGAACTAGTGGAGCATAAAAAAAAGTTACTCTGTCTGTATTAACTCACTATATTAGTCCTGTAAAAAACGTATGTGCCTACATGTTTGTAATGCCGTAAGTTTTCACTTTGTAAAGAAATTACAAACAGTAATATTGGTCTTTCACAGTAGATATTTATCAGTCAAATATGAACTTGCTTTGCTGCCAACCCTTAAGTAATCTAGACAGTAGCTCATCAAGTTGATGAAGGCAGTTCTTGGCTGTTTATACAAAAGACCAGCAAACTGATGTTTTACCTTTATTTGAAGGACCTATCTTAAAGCAATAATATGATTTTAATGCATTTTGAAAAAGATAGCTAAACTACACGATTAAAGCAAGACATACATAGTTACAGTTATTTTGACCAAGTTATACCTCTCTCATAACTGAACTATGCTGCTTATGGATTATTTTTTTAAAAGCATCTATGGCAACTTTATTCAATCACTAAGTATTGCAAGTTCTGTTAGATAAAATACTTAACTATTTGTTGGGAAACATTTTATCACACTTCCAGTGAACTGGAAAACCTTACAGTACTACTTTGATACAGAAGTTTGTCTCACACTTACCCACCTATTCTTTTTCAGAATATGGAAGCCGAAGGAGACAGAACAAAGACCAAAGGATCCCATGATGGCGATGCACACACTGTATGAGTAAAGCACATCACAGATGGGCTTTTCACCAACAGCAGAACCACATCCTACTTATTATACTCAGAACTCCCCGCTCTATTCTACAATGGTTTACTGCCTGCCATCATCCTAGGCTATTGTGAAACCAACTGCTGTCTGAAAATGCACAGCAGTTTTCTAGGTGGTATTTCCTTTCAAGATTAAGAGTTTAAATATTATCTAATCCATAAATGCTGTAGACTTACACATATTTACACAGAATGGTAAATGCATGGATTTAAAGTAAAGTTACCTTATATTGAGTCTTGACACAAATGCTCATTACTCATAAACTTACTACTTGAGAGTAAAGGCAAATCACCACATTAGGCATAGATTATTTAAGAAATACTTTAAAACTAACAAATGATGACCAGATGGATGCCAATAAGATAGAGAGGAAACACTTGATAGCAAGGAAACCTATCATGAAATAATGGCAAAAAAAACCTGCACCAGCCCTGAATTCTTGATCCCACATGAGGCAGCAGCAAAGAACATAGTTTTAGTCCCTCCCACCCAAGGCTGCCACCCAGCCCCACCAGGGAAAAAGTGTCAGAAGTTCTTTGGGAACAAAGTTCCTATGCCCAGCCCATGTGCTACCTTCAGAACACAGCATGGACCCAGCTCTGGTAGAAAGCAACCAGAGGGAGTGGAGGCCAAGTTAAGCCTCAGGTCAAATGTTCATCTGACTGGACATCAGAGGCATGACACATTGCAACAGAAGAGTTTATAGGGTAGCTTCTTCATCACAGGTCCCAGGTAGCTCCACCTAGAGCAGGGCTTCTCAACCTTTTTCTTTCTGAGCCACGCCCAAACATGCTATAAAAATTCCATGGCCTACCTGTGCCACAACAACTGTTTTTCAGTAGATTAAAAGTCAGGGCCAGAGTTAGGGGGTAGCAAGCAGAGCAGTAGCCTAGGGCCCCATGCCACTGGTGGCCTCGCAAAGTTAAGTTGCTCAGGGTTTGGCTTCAGCCTGGGCAGCGGGGCTCAGGATTCAGCTTTCTGCCCTGTGAGTCTAACGCTGGCCCTGCTCTCTGGTTGGTTTATTTCAGAAGACACCCTGAAACCTGCTTACAGCCCCCCCAGAAGTCCCAGACTCCTAGTTGAGAACTGATGAAATAGAGGATCTCCCCACAAACTAGCAAGTTTGTCTCCATCACCTCATTAGCTAGCACCAGACTTCTATCCCAGGTTGACCTGTTTTAGGCATTGCCCTCAAGCCAGGACCTACCATGCCAACTAGGGTTACCAATTTGATAATATTTAAAAATCAGGACACTTCAGTAGAATATCCCCTGCACCTCTTCCCTCCCTCAAAGTTGTGCCCCACCTCTTCCCTCAAGGCCCCACCTCCATCCATCCCCCCACATCAGAAGAGACTCTCCTGTGGAGATCAGGTGGAAGCTGGAGCCGCCCAAGGCAGGTAGGAGGCAGCCCCAGTTGAGTAGGAGCTGAGCTGACACAGGTGATGACTGGTGACTGTTCGCCTCCCCCACCCGCAGTAAGAGGGCTTTGAGTGTCCAGTCAGTAGATCTGACCAGACACTGTCAGGTCCCCTTTACTGACCAGACTTTCTGGCTGAAAAGCAGCCACCCTAATGCCAACCCCAAAATCCCTTTCAGACCAGAGAGATTCTCTGGCACTCAGGCCTCAGGTGTCCACCTCACTGCGTTCAGCTTTTCAATGGCCCTCCCCTGGTCCAGGGTCTAGCTAGACTAGCCTCACTTTGCTAGGTCCGCCCCTCCCCAGGCCCAGCTCACCGAACCCCAACACAACATGTCTCATCGGCTCCGGGCCAACCCCCCGGCCGCTCTGCACCAGCCCGGCCTCCCCATAGCAAAGGCCAGTCCCCTACATGCACTCGGGCCTCACCTCACCCCACGCTCCCTCCCCCTGCTTCACTGGGTCAACCCAGCGTCCCCGCACGCCTCCAGACCAGCCCCCACACCTCAGCCGGCCCCCCTCAGCCTGCCTCGCCCCAGCTGCCTCAGCACTCCCCTCCGTGCCACAACCAGCCCCCGTCACGCCCCCGAAGCTGGCGCAGGCCAGGCCCCAGGCCTCACCGTGCCGCCGTCCTTAATGATGATCTTCTTGGCCAGCATGATGCTGCGGTTCACGGCCCGTTTCTTCTTCTTCCCCCCCTGGGTCATTTTACCATCCTAGGGCCCCGGGGGGGGGGGGGGGGGGAGGGGGACACGTTGGGCGGCGAGCGGCGCGGGGCCTTCCCCAGCAGCCAGGCCTTTGCTTCGCCGCTCCGAGCTAGCACTGCCGCCGCTCACGGACCACACGCCGCCATCTTGGGGAACAGCACCGGCCACTCTCACATCACGCGATCCCCCGATTGGCTGAGCGGGGGCACGGACAGCCCGCCTCCTCACGAGCTGGAACGAGGCAGCGGGGCGGGAACGCCTGACGGTGGGCGAGCGCTCTCCCGCCCGCCAGCCGCTGGGGTTTCCCAGCTCTGCGATGCTCCTGGCCGGCGCCTCCACTCTCCGCCGCCGCTTCCGGGTGGAGGGACGGCGCTCAGCCACCGCAGCGCCTCCCTGTCGCTCCCCACCGCTGCCGAGGAGAGTTACCTGCCCCAGGGAGGGACGACAGACTGCCCCTCTCACCGGGCTCCCTGGAGCACGGGGCTTGCGCCCTCCGCCTGCAGCTGCAGCCCCAGCCGCTCGGCTGTAGCGACACAGCCTGTTGCTAAAACCTGTGTAGTGCAGACAAGGCCTGAGATTATCATAAACCGAAGGGGTTGGGCCAGCATAGCTCACAAGCGCTGTCCGTCATCCCCACCACACCCGTCAGCCAGGACTGACTAAAGTGGCTCCAGGGTCCTTGGTCTGTTTAAAAGAGCTGGCAAGGCCGGGGGGGTGGTTCGTTGTCCCGATAGTCATGGCATGGTATCCTTTCCCCATGGGACCAATCCAGGTTCCCATTAAGCTTGATTTGTATGCAGCAGACAAGGACTACTACTACTACACTTATTTTTGGACATCATACTGTTGCATCACCCTATCCAAAGACTCTGTGTAGCTCAAAAGCTTGTCTCACTTGCCAACACAAGTTGGTCCAATTACAAATACTGTATTTTCTCACCCACTTTGCCCCAGTACCACTTATGACAGCAGACTCCACCTAAGGTGACCAGACAGCAAGTGTGAAAAATCGGGACAGGAGGTGGGGGGTAATAGGAGTCTATATAGGAAAACGACCCAAAAATCGGGACTGTCCCTATAAAATCGGGACATCTTCACCATCCATGGGGTAGAAGAGCAATGGAATAGTATTGGCAAAATAACATTAAAAAATGGGGTGGAGACACCCATTAGAGAGGATGTTTAAGCTGGGTAAGAAATACTCATAATAGGTTTGGAAGTGTGGTTAAAGTTAACTAAACCCTTGTGTACAAATAGTTTTTCTACTAGTACAACTGTGTTGGTAAGGGGGGTGTATGATATTAAAAAAAAACCAGAGTTATACTGGTATAACTCAACGTGGATGCAGTTATGCCCGTATTAATGGGCTTTAGGAGAAATCTAATAATTTAGTGGTGTAGCCTGAGCTGACAATTTAAGTAAAAAGAATACTAAAAGATTCCAGGGGGTTGATTCTGATGTCACATAGAATCATAGATTAGGATTGGAAGAAACCTCAGGAGGTTATCTAGTTCAACCCCCTGCTCAAAGCAGGACCAGCCCCAACTAAATCATCCCAGATAGGGCTTTGTCAAGCCAGGCCTTAAAAACCTCTAAGGATGGAGATTCCACCACCTCCCTAGGTAACCCATTCCAGTGCTTCACCACCCTCCCAGTGAACTAGTTTTTCCTAATATCCAACCTAAACCTCCCCCACTACAACTTGAGACCATTGCTTCTTGTTCTATCACCTGCCACCACTGAGAACAGCCTAGCTCCATCTTCTTTGGAACCCCACTTCAGGTAGTTGAAGGCTGCTATCAAATCCCCCCTCACTCTTCTCTTCTGCAGTCTAGTTCCCTCAGCCGCTCCTTGTAAGTCATGTGCCCCAGCCCCCTAATCATTTTAATTGCCCTCCGGTGAACTCTCTCCAATTTGTCCACGTCCTTTCGGGGGGGGGGGGGGGGGGGGGGAAAAGAAGAAGGGAGGGGGGGGGGCGGAGGGGTGAAAAAGTGGACGCAGTACTCCAGATGTGGCCTCCCCAGTGCCGAATAGAGGGGAATGATCACTTCCCTCGGTCTGCTGGCAATGCTCCTACTGATGCAGCCTAATATGCTGTTAGCCTTCTTGGTAACAAGGGTACACTGTTGACGCACATCCAGCTTCTCGTCCACTGTAATCCCCAGGGCCTTTTCTGCAGAACTGCCGCTTAGCCAGTCGGTCCCCAGCCTGTAGCAGTGCATGGGATTCTTCCATCCAAAATTGTCTGCACTTGTCCTTGTTGAACCTCATCAGATTTCTTTTGGCCCAATCGTCCAATTTGTCAAGGTCACTCTGGACCCTATCCCTACCCTCCAGCGTATCTACCTCTCCCCACATTTTAGTGTTATCTGTGAACTTGCGAAGAGTGCAATCCATCCCATCATCCAGATCAATTAATGAAGATGTTGAACAAAACTGGCCCCAGGACTGACCCCGGAGCACTCCACTTGATACCGGCTGCCACCTAGACATCGAGCCCTTGATCACTACCCATTGAGCCAGACGATCTATCCACTTTATAGTCCATTCATCCAATCCATACTTTTTTAACTTGCAGGCAAGAATACTGTGGGAGACTGTATCAAAAGCTTTGCTAAAGTCAAGATATATTACATCCACCGCTTTCCCCATATCCACAGAGTTAGTTATCTCATCATAGAAGGCAATGAGGTTGGTCAGGCATGACTTGCCCTTGATGAATCCATGTTGACTGTTCCTGATCACCTTCCTCTTCTCCAAGTGCTTCAAAATGGATTCCTTGAGGACCTGCTCCATGATTTTTCCAGGGACTGAGGTGAGGTTGACTGGTCTGTAGTTCCCCGGATTCTCCTTCTTCCCTTTTTTAAAGGTGGGCACTATATTTGCTTTTTTCCAATCATCCGGGACCTCCCCTAATAGCCACGAGTTTTCAAAGATAATGGCCAATGGTTCTGCAGTCACATCAGCCAACTCCCTTAGCACGCTCAGATGCATTAGATCTGGACCCCTGGACTTGTGCATATCCAGCTTTTCTAAATAGTCCTTAACCTGTTCTTTCACCACTGAGGGTTGCTCACCTCCTCCCCCATACTGTGCTGCCCAGTGCAGCAGTCTGGGAGATGACCTTGTCTGTGAAGACCGAGGCAAAAAAAACCATTGAGTACTTTAGCTTTTTCCACATCATCTGTCACTAGGTTGCCTCCCCCATTCAGTAAGTGTCCCACACTTTCCCTGACCTTCTTGCTAACTTACCTGTAGAAACCCTTCTTGTTGCCTTTCACATCCCTTGCAAGCTGCAACTCCAATTGTGCTTTGGCCTTCCTGATTACACCCCTTCATGCTTGGGAAATATTTTTATACTCCTCCCTAGTCATCTGTCCAAGATTCCACTTCTTGTAAGCTTCCTGTCTGTGTTTAAGCTCACCGAAGATTTCTCTGTTAAGCCAAGCTGGTCGCTTGCCATATTTGTTATTCTTTCTGCACAGTGGGATGGTTTGTTCCTGCGCCCTCAATAAGGCTTTTTTAAAAAACAGCCAGCTCTCCTGCACTCCTTTCCCCCTCATATTAGCCTCCCAGAGGATCCTGCCCATCAGTTCCCTGAGGCAGTCACTCTGCTTTTCTGAAGTCCAGGGTCTGAAGTCCATCTTATATGACAGGGATAAATCATGAATGCAACTTGTGCATTAAAGTTCTGATATGGGCTGCAACTGCAATAAAAAATAAGGTATTCAAAAGTTTAACAAATGGAGGAGGGCGGCGCACCGAAGACACTCCTTGCCTGTGGTGCCATTTGGTCTAGGGTCAGCTCTGGTCTATATAATCAATAATAAATAAATGGTGTAGGGAAGAGAGAATCCTGATGAGCTTCAACATGGTATTAGTCTGATTGCTCATGAGATTAGAAAACCTACAATTAAAGTTGTCATTTCTTTACTGTAATTTGATGCCGTAAATAATTAGGCTTTTAAAGCTTTATTCTCCCTTTGATTTACAGAGGTAACTGCCATTAACAGTAATGGATCTAGTGTGTGTCACACACTAAAGGGAGACTATGGACTCCTTAATCTGGTGGAATTTGTTAATTTGAGTTCTTTTAACAAGATCACTAAAAGTACAGGACACTGTTCGAGCTGGGATAAAAAAAGTTTTCATTATTAATAAACTACATCACTAAACCTTTTAACAAACCTAATTGAAATACAGGCCCAAAAGGAATGAAGAAAAAAAAGTATTTCAGATGGATCTCTTTACTTATCTGAAGAGTGAATGTTAGATGCTTTGGCTGTACAAAGAGACATAATTATGCCCAAGCACAGAGACACCTTCTGCCTTCCAGTGTGCCTGAATTCCACTACAAAAGATAAAAATAAGGAAGGAGCCATTTTTGTTCTTTTGTTGAAAAACTGCAAAATTTCTATCAAAATGAATGTTTTCATTTTGGTGGAAAATCCATTGTTTCAGTCTAATGTTTTAGCAAAAAACAAAACAAAAACAAAAACCCACCAGCTGTAGTGCTGATTTTGACATAACGGTCCTCTTTGCTCACTTGCCGGACATATGAAGCATCCTGAACCTCTCTGGGGCACATGCATCATTACCCTGAATACCTTTTCATAAATAATTGATGCTGCAGTACACTTTATGCAGTGAAGTATACAGTAGTTCCCCCCTTGTAATTTTATCCCACCTAGTGTACGGGAGGTAGGTGCTATTCTTATTTCTATAAATGCCCAATTCTTTAAGCAAAACAAACAAAAACATATAGTACTAAGCCATTTGCCTCAATAAAAACCCTTGGCAAAATATCCACAGTTTCAAAATCTCTGGTTGGTTTTAATTTATTTTCTAATGCAGATTAGATGGCAATGGAAACTAGCCTGTCCGCTTCTTTTGAGGAATTAAAGGAATAGTGTTGCTATTATTTCTTTCGAATAATCTTTTAGCTTGACTGTGGAGGCCTTTGTCAGCAAGTTCAATGCATCCTGAAAACAAAAGCCCAAGTGTGTTGTTTCAAGAAGCCCCTTTTTCAGTATACACTTTTACCAATTGAAAACAGATCAGAATGAACTGGAATCTTGCATCAGTCTCAGCCTACAGGGTTTTACCTACTAATATATAAAGGTATGAAACGTTTTCCTAAATACATTGGACGTCGCCAACTATGTAAGCTTCAGTCTGAACAAGTTCTGAAAAAAGGGTTGATGTAGCAAACTCCAAGTAATAGTCCTAAAATAAAGTAGAAATGTCAGATCATGAAAGGTTAATGAACATTGATCTAAGCCAGCATTCCCCTTTCTGTGGTCCATGGACCTCTGATTATTCACAGAGACATGCTGCGTCCCAAAGTGGCAGCAGCTCCCGGAGATGCTCTTCTATGTTGAAAACTTGGGTTGACAATGTCAGTATTGCAACGTGCAACGCTGCATGTCTACTGATTCCAGTTCACGATGTCCTGCCAAC
Source organism: Platysternon megacephalum (assembly GCA_003942145.1). Lineage (NCBI taxonomy): Eukaryota > Metazoa > Chordata > Testudines > Platysternidae > Platysternon > Platysternon megacephalum. Next base: position 557,774 of record QXTE01000185.1, on the reverse strand, counting down.
TCAACCTGGCTGGCTTGGGGCTGGCTCAGATTTTGGCCAGAACTATTTGTCTCGAACTAATCAAGAGTTCAGTGCAGTGTGCTAGACGCTCAACCACTGTACTCATGTGCAAGCTGGTGGGCTCTCTCACCAGCCAGGGAAGGATCAGTGCCATGCCAGCAGCTGGTTCAGGTCCTTGCCTCAGGGCACAAGTTATTGGTTACGCATGAACTTAGGTAAAATATCAAAATAAAGTAGTTCCTCTGCCCAACAATGCTACAGTTCCCAGAGGCTTTTCCTGGCCCCTCTGGGTCATTGCACCAACCCAGGGACTCCTGTGGGAGCCTTCCTGCTCCCTGCAGTTCTCATTTACCAGGCCATCTGGGAGGCAGCTAATAACTGGGTTCTTTCCCTTGCTCCTTGCAGTTCACTCCCTCAACGGAGCTCTTGGTAGTCCTTCAACCAGGCTACCAGCTGATGCCTAGTCCCACCGCCTCAGATTAATCACAAGGCGAAGCTCGGTCCATCTCCCCATAAATGTCACCCTGTGCCAGCACACAAAAAGACCAGAATGGGAAAGAAGAAAGCACTGCTCTCTTGGCCTTACTGATTATCACGAAAGGAAACAGCTGTCCATTAGAGAAAAATAAGACAAAAGCCGAAGGAGAGATCAAGTCATCCCCTAAATGATAACTGGAGGACAAACACATTGCACTCTGTTCTAGAACTGTTGTACGCTTGGCTTCAATACTGCTTTTAAGATTAAAGATTATTTTGCTGATTTCCTATCTTAAATTAATCTTCCCCTGTGCTGACTATTGACAGAATGGACAGAATGGGAAATGACTGCCTAGGAAGGAGTACTGCGGAAAGGGATCTGGGGGTCATAGTAGATCACAAGCTAAATATGAGTCAACAGTGTAACACTGTTGCAAAAAAAAGCAAACATCATTCTGGGATGTATTAGCAGGAGTATTGTAAGCCAGACATGAGAAGTAATTCTTCCGCTCTACTCCACGCTGATTAGGCCTCAACTGGAGTATTGTGTCCAGTTCTGGGCGCCACATTTCAGGAAAGATGTGGACAAATTGGAGAAAGTCCAGAGAAGATCAACAAAAATGAATAAAGGTCTAGAAAACATGAGCTATGATGGAAGATTGAAAAACTTGGGTTTGTTTAGTCTGGAGAAGAGAAGACTGAGAGGGGACATGATAACAGTTTTCAAGTACATAAAAGGTTGTTACAAGGAGGAGGGAGAGAAATTGTTCTTCTTAGCCTCTGAGGATAGGACAAGAAGCAGTGGGCTATAATTGCAGCAAGGGCAGTTTAGGTTGGACATTAGGAAAAACTTCCTGTCAGAGTGGTAAACACTGGAATAAATTGCCTAGGGAGGTTGTGGAATCTCCATCATTGGGGATTTTTAAGAGCAGGTTGGACAAACACCTGTCAGGGATGTTCTAGATAATACTTAGTCCTGCCTTGAGTGCAGGGGACTGGACTAGATAACCTTTCGAGGTCCCGTCCAGTTATATGATTCTCCACTCTGTAATGGGAGCATGATGGATTTTATCCATGTGCTATATCCACATTGTTTTCAAATACTCTTCCAAGCCAAAAACTCTCCAGGTTTCAATTTATTTAGTGTGAAATGGTCCATTTGGGAGAAGGCACTAGGCAATTACTTGCTCACATAAGGAAAAGTGTGAAAGTATTGAATAAAAAATGAAAAAAGAGAATAAATGCCCAAAATGGCTATTGAAATTTAAACCATTAATGTAGGTGTTTCAAAAGAGCCTAAGGGAGCTAAGTCAATGGGAGTTAGGAGCCTAATTCCCTAAGGCACCTTAGAAAATCCCCCCCTTAACCAACATCCTGATTTTTAAAATTTTGCAGCAGGTTTTGGAGATAAAATCTGCATCAAATGCAGGCCATCTGATTGCAACCCTTGTGCCCACTCTAGAACCCCAGGCTATGCTCTTGCAATGAATTCTGTGCAGGTGGATCATTGCATTCAAGCACAGTGAAGTAGGTGGGGGTCACCCCTGCAGAGCTCTGTGCAGGATCAGGAACTTAGATTGTAAAGTGCCCATCACAGGGATTATATCAGCTAATCTGCAGTATGAAGCACCTCACACATATCTGAGGTTCTGAAGTAATAATTGCAATCTTTTTTTTTAAAAAAAAAAAGGAAAATTCTTCATTAAATCAAATTTGCTAAACCTTGGTCAAGTTCTTCAAAGTCATCAGGGGGTCATCAAAACCTATAAAGATAAACCTATTGAAATGTAACTTACAGGAAATGTAGTGCAACCTCAATACCAATCTTAAAGGAAACACTGGAACATTTCTTCTTGCATGGGTAATTTTAGCAACTTCTGGAAACATTATTACGTGCTTTCCTGGGGAAACACACTTTTCCCTTTGTCTCCATAAATAAAATTCCATTTATATCCCATGTCCAACCTCCCTCCCCCAAAAAGGCAAAAAAAACAAAACAAAAAACTCCACCACCATTCAATTATGACAATGTTCTGCCACTAAATTATCATTGGTAACAGGAGGTGTGCATAAAGTAGGAACGTAAGAACAGCCACATTGGGTCAGACCAATGGTCCATCTAGCCCAATATCCTGTCTCCAGTAGGGGCCAATACCAGAGCATCATAGGCAGTATACCATATAGAGCAATTTTGGAGAGATCCACCCATCTTCCTATTCCAGCTTCTGGCAATCAGAGGTTTAGAGTTGCCCTCAGCATGGGATTACATTCCTGACTATCTTGGCTAATAACCATTGATGCACCTATCCTCCATGAACTTATCTAGTTCTTTTTTTAACCCAGTTATACTTTTGGACATCACAACATCGCAAGGCAATGAGTTCCACAGGCTAACTGTGCATTGTGCAATAAAGGATTTCCTCTTGTTTGTATTAAACCTGCTACCTATTAACTTTGTATTTTGGGAAAGGGTAAATAACACTTCTTTATTCACTTTTTCCACACTATTCATGATTTTATAGACCTCTATTATATTGCCTTTTAATCATCTCTTTTCTAAAATGAACAGCCCTAATCTTTTTAGTCTCTCCTCAAATGGAAGCCATTCCATACCCTTGATCATCTTTGTTGCCCTTCTTTGAACCTTTTCCAGTTTCACTATATCCTTTTTGAGATAGGCACATCAGAACTAGACAGAGTATTCAAAGTATGGGAGCACCACAGATTTATATAGTGGCATTATGATATTTCCTATCTTATTATCTATCCTTTTCCTCATAGTTCCTAGCATTCTGTTAGCTTTTTTACCACTGCTGAGCACTGAGATTAAGTTTTCAGAGAACTATCCATGATGACTCCAAGATCTCTTTCTTGAGTTGTAACAGCTAATTTAGAACGCATCATTGTATATGTGTAGTTGGGATTATTTTTTCCAATGGGCATTACTTTGCACTTACCAATGTTGAATTTCATCTGCCATTTTGTTGCCGAGTCTCTCACTGCAACAAAAGTAAGCAATGAAAGTTTTTGTTTCTTTGTTTTTGTTTCTTTGGGGTTTTTGTGGGGGGTGGAGGGCTTGGTTCTTTAATATTTGTTCTAATAAAACTGATAAAAATCACATTTCCCTCTAATCCAGGGATCGGCAATCTTTGGCCTGCGGCCCACCAGGGTAAGCACCCTGGCAGGCCGGGCCAGTTTGTTTACCTGCCGTGTCCGCCGGTTCGGCTGATCTCGGCTCCCACTGGCTGCGGTTCGCCGCTCCAGGCCAATGGGGGCGGCGGGGGGTGGCGGCCAGCACATCCCTGGGCCCGCACTGCTTCCCGCAGCCCCATTGGTCTGGAGTGGTGAACCGCGGCCAGTGGGAGCCGCGATCAGCCAAACCCGTGGACATAGCAGGTAAACAAACCGGCCCGGCCCGCCAAGGTGCTTACCCTGGCGAGCCGTGTGCCAAAGGTTGCCAATCCCTGCTCTAATCCCTTTAACTCCAAGATGCTGATATTACAGCTTTTCTTTTCATTTCATCCTAATTCTTGATAATCATTTTGCATTTAGCTCTTCTGAACTCTTATTTTCTAATCTTTTGAGCGTAATTCAATGAAGTTACAATACAAAATAATTTTTTTCCCCACTGTCTTATTCAAAGGTCATATTCCATTATAATGCAGGTCTCTTCCTAGTATAGAGATACAGGGTCATAACAAAGTACGCATCAAAGTCCTGCTTTGGGTCTTGACCCTATGAAGCTTGCAGAGGGAACTGGCCCTATGCTGGGAATGCAGGGTGTGGGACATATCGCTGAAAATTGCTTGCATTGTCCACACCACTATGCACTTGCCCTACCACTAAGGAGCACCTGGTCCTATAATTAAATGAGAAATTTTAATAGAAATATGTGCTGACAGCTCATCTAAGGCCTGTGTGAAATGAAGTCTCGGTGCCAATCCTAGTGGACAGGTGTTTATGTCACCAAAGCATGATCAGAACTGGAAATAATTGGCACTTAAATTGCTTTTTACGCTTATGTTTGAAACCAAATGTTGATGGTCAAAATATTATCAGCAACCATATTAGAATGATAACTAGCCAACATTTTGAAGCAGGCTAGAAGCTGTTTTCAAAAATCTATTAATACAGAGTAATGTTCAAATCTGTGATGTGCTCCACAGTTGATAAGAATAGGAAGCAGAACTACATCCCAGCATGGCTGCTATCACATTGGGACACCAAAATTTGAATATGCTATTCTAATCTTATGGTATTAATCTGAAATGTTTTGAAGTTAAAAGTCTCATAGTAAAATTAACTGCCTCACATTGCACATAGGCTGCTAAATGCAATAGCTGAATATATGCACTAACAAGTAATCTAAAATATTATAGGTGCGCTAAGTGGGAAAATTGTTATTCTGAAAACCGTAACTTTTACTTTCACTACCTTTCTGTATTTAAACATATGTCCTCAATGTTGCATTCACATAAGTTTTTGCATTTAATTTCCTTATAGTTTTTGTTTTGTTTGCTGGTTGGTTGGTTGATTTGTGAATAAAACAATGAGAAAGATTGTTCTTCAGGGCTGGACGAATAAGGCTGGACCATATATATAAAAAAGCAACAGATGATGGCAACAGAACCAGAAAAAAAAAAAAGATATGTTTTAATGTCTTCATCTTGCTGTCTTTGAAGTCCATGGGAGTTCTGCTATTGGCTTCCACAGGAATAGGCTTGTGCCCTGAATTTATATCTTTTGAAAGATTCTGTGGCAAATTTCCTTCCTATAAATTGCTCTGTCAGGAGTCCATGGTCTAATACAAGCATAACTTACAGAAATATTGTCTGAATTTAATTCCTGGCACCTGCTCTGGATCATGGGCACAAAGGCCACTATCCTTTGCCACATCAGGAATCTCAATATCTACTGTTACCTGGGCAATTGTGCACAAAAGGGAAGGGCTTCATCCAGCTAATCTAGCGCCAGAGCACATGATGTTGAGCATGCTCAGAAGTGATTTAAAAAAAAAATTTTTTTAATTCTTTAATTCCAAAACCCAGCAGAGGGCTGGGAGTCCTCAAAAGGGATTATTCACATATACAGTCTGGAGAGTTTGTGTTCATTTCAGTTGTTCAGGGAGAAAAAGTAGTCTCAAAAGGCTGATATTTTTCCATATTCCTTGCACCTCCAGTAACAGCTGAGACAATTTTTTCCTCAAACTTTCCAAAAATTATTCACCTCTGGGCTGAGACAAAGTATAGAAAGTTTTGTGCATTTTGTTGTATGTTATGAGCACAGGACAACAGAAGGTTACAATGAAAGTTCTGACATTACTGTAACTATTCTTCTTTTGTGTGGCTTGGGTAGACAGCAACAATTACTTTACTGTAACTATGATGGTTGCTACTGGGCAGCAGATATAACATAAGAAAATTTTAGAGTGTACAATACCATATATGATGCCACAAGAAACAAAAGAAAATCATTTGTGCCTCTCTAGTCAGCTCACATATATCCTGCAGTGTCATGTTTTAGGCCTGGTCTACACTATGAGTTTAGGTCGAATTTAGCAGCGTTAAATCGAATTAACCCTGCACCCGTCCACACAATGAAGCCATGTACTTTGACATAAAGGGCTCTTAAAATCGATTTCTGTACTCCTCTCCGACGAGGGGAGTAGCGCTGAAATTGACATTGCCGGTTCGAATTAGGGTTAGTGTGGACAAAATTAGATGGTATTGGCCTCCGGGAGCTATCCCACAGTGCACCATTGTGACCGCTCTGGACAGCAATCTGAATTCGGATGCACTGGCCAGGTAGACAGGAAAAGCCCTGCGAACTTTTGAATTTCATTTCCTGTTTGCCCAGCGTGGAGAGCACAGGTGACCACGCAGAGCTCATCAGCACAGGTAACCATGCAGTCCGAGAACCGAAAAAGAGCACCAGCATGGACCGTACGGGAGGTACTGGATCTGATTGCTATATAGGGAGAGGATTCCATGCTAGCAGAACTACGTTCCAAAAGACGAAATGCCAAAACATTTGAAAAAGTCTCCAAGGGCATGATGGAGAGAGGCCACAATAGGGACTCACTACAGTGCTGCGTGAAAGTTAAGGAGCTCAGACAAGCCTACCAGAAAACCAAAGAAGCAAACAGACGGTCCGGTGCAGAGCCACAGACATGCTGCTTCTACGGGGGGCCGCCACCACTACCCCACCCCTGACCGTGGATTCCAATGAGGGGTTACTCTCAGCCATGCCTGAGGATTCTGCGGATGGGGAAGAGGAGGAGGAGGATGAGGACGAGCTTGCGGAGAGCAAACAGCACTCCATTCTCCCCAACAGCCAGGATCTTTTTCTCACCCTGACTGAAGTACCCTCCCAACCCGGTAGCCCAGACCCCCTGGAAGGGACCTCTGGTGAGTGTACCTTTGTAAATATAAAACATGGTTTAAAAGCAAGCGTTTTTTAATGATTAATTTGCCCTGAGGACTTGGGATGCATTCGCGGCCAGTACAGCTACTGGAAAAGTCTGTTAACATGTCTGAGGATGGAGCGGAAATCCTCCAGGGACATCTCCATGAAGCTCTCCTGGAGGTACTCCAAAAGCCTTTGCAGAAGGTTTCTGGGCAGTGCAGCCTTATTCCGTCCTCCATGGTAGGACACTTGACCACGCCATGCTAGCAGCAAGTAATCTGGTATCATTGCATGACAAAGCCTTGCAGCGTATGGTCCCGGTGTTTGCTGGCATTCAAGCAACATCCATTCTTTATCTCGCTGTGTTATCCTCAGGAGAGTGATATCGTTCATGGTAACCTGGTTGAAATACGGGAATTTAATTAAGGGGACAGAAGTGGCCGTTGCTACTGGACTGTTTGCCTGTGGCTGAAAATAAATCCTTCCCTGCAGTTAGCCAAGCGGTGAGAGGGGAGGGGGGCAATGGCGCTGAGATTTTTGCGTTTGGCTAGCAGGGATCTTCCCTGATACCAGCCATGTGGTGGGGGGAGGGGTAAAGCGATCATCCCAGAGAATTGGATGGGGAGGGGGGGGTTAAGTTTGGTTTCTGCTGCTGCACGTTAACAGGAAAACCGCAGCACTCAATGGCCTTTGCTTGGTATGGGAAATGAGGGCGCTGCTTTTTATTAAGGTTGCAGAAGCCGAAAGACAATGGCTTACCATGGCTGCATACAAGCCAAATTCTGTTGCCCTGCCCTGCGTCTGTGATCTCTAACACCAAAGCCGCAGGCACTCAATATAATGCAAAATGCGACCTTGTACCGAAATCACATGTGCTATGTAATGTGAATAGTGTTGTTCACCCTGAAAGAGTATAAGCATTGTTCTGTAAAATGTATCTTTTTAAATACTTCTCTCCCTTTTTTCCCCTCCCTCCCGCAGTTGCAAATTTTTCAAGCCTCCCTCCTCCGTCCCGAAGGCTATCTCAGATAAGGCGGCGAAAAAAACGCACGCGAGACCAGATGTTGTCGGAAATCATGAAATCGACCCGTGATGAAAGAGCTCATCTGAATGAGTGAAAGGACACGGTGTCACAGTACAGGAAAGATGCCAGTGAATGTGAGGACAGGAGGGACCAACGTGAGGACAGGAGGGACGCTCTAGATGAAAGGTGGCAAGCTGCAACGCTGGGGCTGCTGCGTGATCTCTCGGACATGCTCTGGCGTCTGGTGGAGCTTCAAGAACGGCAGCAGCAGGATCACAGAGTGCCGCTGCAGGCCCTGTATAACCGCCCTCCCCGCTCCCCAAGTTCCATAACCTCCTCACCCAGATGTGTAAGAATGCAGGGGGGGGGGGGGGGGGGCCCTGTGC